>SJYW01047761.1:73442-83492 GCA_006410735.1 Raphicerus campestris
GACTGTGAAGAAAGCTGAGTGCCAAAGAATTGATGCTTTTGAACTGTGGTGTTGGAGAAGACTCTTGTGGGTCCCCTGGACTGCAAGGAGATCCAACCAGTCCATCTTAAAGGAAATCCATCCTGAATGTTCATTGGAAAGACTGATGCTGAAGCTGAAACTCCAATTCTTTCGCCACCTCATGCGAAGAACTGATTCATTGGAAAAGACCCTGATGCTCAGAAAGATTGAAGGCAGGAGGAGAAGGAGATGATTGAGGATGAGATGGTTGAATGTCATCACTGACTCAATGACCATAAGTTTGAGTAAACTCCAGGAGTTGGTGATGGACAGGTAAGTCTGGCATGCTGCAGTCCATGGGGTCACAAACAGTCAGACATGACTGAGCATCTGAAGTGAACTGATTTGGAACTCAGAAAACTTCTGTGAGAAGGTATGTAATAGACATTCAGTTCAGTTCAGTTCAGTCGCTCAGTCATGTCCCACTCTTTGCGACCCCATGAATCGCAGCACGCCAGGCCTCCCTGTCCATCACCAACTCCCGGAGTTAACCCAGACTCACGTCCATCAAGTCAGTGATGCCATCCAGCTATCTCATCCTCGGTCGTCCCCTTCTCCTCCTGCCCCCAATCCCTCCCAGCGTCAGAGTCTTTTCCAATGAGTCAACTCTTCACATGAGGTAGCCAAAGTACTGGAGTTTCAGCTTTAGCATCATTCCTTCCAAAGAAATCCCAGGACTGATCTCCTTCAGAATGGACTGGCTGGATCTCCTTGCAGTCCAAGGGACTCTCAAGAGTGTTCTCTAACACCACAGTTCAGAAACATCAATTCTTCCATGGTCAGCCTTCTTCACAGTCCAACTCTCACATCCATACATGACCACTGGGAAAACCATAGCCTTGACTAGATGGACCTTAGTCGGCAAAGTAATGTCTCTGCTTTTGAATATGCTATTACACATAAAGAAATATATACGCACACAAATAATAACACCTTTATTCCTTTGGCATTTTATTTTTCAAAACACTTTTTCACATACTTCCTTTTTTAACCTCACAGCTTCTACAGTGTATTAATGTGAAAAAAAATAAGCCTGCTTCAATGAGGTGCCAAAAATCATCAAAAGTTAGAGTTGGGAAATCTAGAACAAATGGCCTCCAACTCCTGTTCCAGTGATTTTTATACGATGATATTATTCCCTTATAAGAGCCATCCTATGATGACGGGTCGATAAGAATGAAATTGGGTCATCGGTAGTGATGTGGATGAACCTAGGTCTTGTCATACAGAGTGAAGTCAGTCAGAAAAACAAATATCATATATTAACACACATAAGTAGAAGGTAGAAAAGTGAGCCTATTTGCAGGGCAGGGAACAGAGATACAGATGTAGAGAATGGACTTACAGACAAGAGGGGTGCGGTAGGAGAGAGTGGAACAAACTGGGAGAGTAGCATTGACATATATACACCACCATGTATAACACAGAGCTAGAGGGGAGCCGCTGCCTAGCGCAGGGAGCCCAGCTCCTGGCTCTGTTGACCTAGAAGGGTGGGAAGGGGGAGCGGGGTTCAAGGGGGAGGGGATATATGTATAAATATAGCTGATTCACTTCATTTCACAGTAGAAACTAACCCAACATTGTAAAGCAATTATCCTCCAATTAAAAGGAAAATTCCTATGATAAATTATAATGGAAAATAATATTTGAAAAGGATGTTTATTTATATGTATAGCCAAATCACTTTGCTGTATAAGAGAAATTAACAACATTGTAAATCAAATATACTTCAATAAAAATAAATTTTAAAAATAAATTTACAATTTGTTAATTTTCAGGTGGTCTTTAAAGAAACATTTAGGCAGGAGACCGGAATTCAGAAATGAGAAAGATTAGGACAGTAAAAGATTTATGATCTTCTTGAAAGGGATGAAAAGCTATTGTTGGAAAATGGAAAAACTGTATTTGAGATGCAATTCTAAATAACTCCTGGCACTTCAGTATCTAACTGAAGTCAAAACCTTTTCACCTGTGGGAGCTACCTGAAGCATTATAGGTTAAGACTATGTTCAGCTCCCATTAAAAAACCTTAAGATATTGGTTACTGTATTTGTAAAAGACATGATTGATTTCCCTGCATGTGTATATAAACATGTATGTGTTTGAGTGTGTGTGTGTGTAGAGCTCTGTCACTGTGCAGAAAACCACTAGGCAAGCTCCTAATTCAGAGAGCTCTCTCATCACTCTACAATTAAAACACTATGATTCTCACTGCAAAAATGACACAACTGAACAGAATCCAATGTCCTGAGCCTGGAATTCATGAACTATTAGCTTTGATACAAGCAATTCTTCCTGTCATTTAATCTTTTCATTTCTGGAAAATGAGTTGTGATTTAAATAGCTATTTTTCAACATGCATGATTTGCTGGTCGATGTTGGCACTAGAAATATATGCTTAAGAAGGCATTTGGGTCAGTCAAGGAAGATATAATGAACTGAAACAGACTAAGTTGAAATCATCATGCTTCTACATTATCAAAGATGAATAGGCCTGAGTCCCCTGAATTTCAGTGACCTCTGTTTTTTCACCTCACCATGACCTCTACCATCATCTGGAGAAGCCCATCCAATGAAGCCAACTCTTGCCACTGATGCTGAGTTGGTTACTTTCTCCTAAATTTTAGAGTGAAAAAGGGAATGTTATTTTATTTTCTGGAAAAAAAAAAAAAAGGCTTTGAAGCTGGAGGAAAAAAAAAAGGACAGACAAAAATACAGATTTTAAAGCAAGAAGATACCCCTACATCTTGAAAATTTGCAAGGTTCAAAATGTAGCCCACAAGCACACTCCATGTTCTCTATCTTACCTCCACAATGTGGGACACACACTTTCTAAAAGGATTTTAGTCTCCAGGCATTTTCCCCTAGCTCTCCCAAGTTTTAATGATCAATTCACATGATAGGTCTAAAATCAAGTTTGGAAACAGATTTATTGCTATGGAGATACGGCTCTATGCATAAAATATCAGCCTTCCTGGCCAAATGGCAACTCTCTTTGTTTGCACACTCCTGCAATTACTTCCAGGTCATTAGGCCCATCTTGAGTAGATGCTTTACTGTCACAAAGAAAAGTAGCATAAAGACATTCAGTGGTTTCATGATAATAGTCATAAAAGAGCAGGGGAAGTGATACCAACAAGAAAGAATTACAGGCACTGAACTTGAGCTCAATTTTATAAGAAAAAATAATAAGAAGAAAATCAGCACCATCATAAATTTTCAGTAGATTTGTTTTACCCAAAAGATATACTGAGGACCTATACCTAGACGGTAGGTGCTGAAAGATGGGAAAAATGGACACTGTGCCAGAATATATTAGCAGTAACTGTAGCGAAGAAAATAAAATGATGATATAATAGAAAATGACCAGGGATTGAAAAATATAAGTTCTCCTTGAAGCATCACACGCACTTAGACCGAAATGACAAAAAGTCATTTGAAAATCAGATAAAAGCTGGGATAGCTGGTACAAAGCCTATGAGACAGGAACAAACTTTGCATGTTTTAGGAACAATAACAACAACAAAAAAGTGAGTCTGGCTAGAGAATATTGACCCAGAGGAAAGGACTGGAGAAATAGACTAGATCATGTAAAGCCTGGCTGTTGAACTGCTCAGTCGTGTGCAGCTCTTTTGTGACGCCATGGACTATATAGACCACCAGGTTCTTCTGTCCATGGGGTTTTCCAGGCAAGAATACTAGAGTGGGCTGTCATTTCCTTCTCCAGGGGATCTTCCTGATTCAGGGATCAAACCCATGCCTCTTGCATTGAAAGTGGATTCTTTACCATTGAGCCACTGAGAAAGCCCCATAAGGCCTGATAAGCCTATATAAATGGCCCAAATATTTACTGAAAACCTAGTATGCACTAGGCATTATTCTAAACTCCAGCGTTATATGTACAAAAGGGTAAATTCCTAACCTCAGGGAGCTCACTTTCTATTTATTAGAGACAGACAGCAAACAAATTTTTAAAAATATAATGCTATGGAGAACTATAAAGTGGGCTAAGGAAATTAACTGGTACATGTTTAATAGAGACATGCTATATTATACAAAGTATTACAGTAAATGAAGGATGATGACAAATCCTTATGTTGAGATGTTGAGTCTGATTCTCTTATCGTTAAACCTGGGCTAGCCCTGATGACTTTCTTCAATAATAGGAGCCAGTGAAAGTGATTTTCTGAGACTTTCTGTGCAGCTAAAACATAATAATCCTTGCTGCTACTACCCAGGTCTCTTAGAACACTTTCTTGGAGCTCTAAGAGTATCACACTGTAGAAGTCACATGTAGACACCCTGGTTATGATAGGCAGCATCTTAACTGCTACCCAGTGATCCTACTTCCTAACATTCATATCCTTGTGTACTCCCCTCCCTTTGAGGATGTGCTGGACCTAGTGACTCAGTTCTAACAAAGAGAATACCACAACACATTGAAATGTCCTATCTACTCGTTAGGTTCCAAAAACCCATGTCGTCTGTCTTGCTTGATCAATCTCTCTCTCCCTACTGCAACCCTCAACCCCAAGCAAGTCTCTCACTCCAGGCAATGCAACCTGCCACGCTGTGATGTTGTGGTCAACCTACAGAGGGGCCCACATAGCAGGGAACTAATATGTCTGACCACCAACCAGTAAGGTCTTGAGACCTGCCAACAGCTGCCTGAATTTGGATTTTGCTTCTCCCCAGGCAAGACTTGATGACAGCAACCCCAGAAAACACCATGAATGCCTGCCGTGCATAAAACCCTGAGCCAGAGGACTCAGCTAAGTTCCACTTAGATTTCTGACTCAAAGAACTTTGAGATGATGTTTGTTATTTTAAGCCACTATGTTTGGGGGTACTTTGTTATACAGCAACAGATAATCTATACACAGGAAAACAATCCTAAATTGAGACCAGCTTTCCATCATCACTTCCACAGTGCCAGGCATGTGAGTGGAGCCTCTCCCCAAGCCCATTCACTGAATAAGTAGCACTGAACGACCTCTATCAATATCAATTCCAATAGATGCTTCCAGCCAAGCCCTGCCCAAACTCCCCATCTACAAAATTGTGGGCTATATAAAATGTTGCTTGAAGTCACTATGTTTTGGGGTAATTTGATAGGCAGCAATGTGAGAGTTGGATGTGAAGATCCTTTCTGAACTGTGGTGTTGGAGAAGACTCTTGAGAGTCCCTTGGACTGCAAGGAGATCCAACCAGTCCACTCTAAAGGAGATCAGCCTTGGGTATTCTTTGGAAGGAATGATGCTATAGCTGAAACTCCAGTCCTTTGGCCACCTCATGCGAAGAACTGACTCATTGGAAAAGACTCTGNGAGTTAAAAATTCATGTTTTGTCTTTGTAATCCAAAACAGGGTTTCAATTAAAGACAGTATTTTGACTGTCTTAAAAGACTTTGCTTCAATTAATGTATCTGACCCTAGTGAGGAGAATATGGGCCTCAAATCACATGCAAGGAGATAGAGACAAAGTGAAAGTGAAAGTTGCTCAGTCGTGTCCAATTCTTTGCGACCCCACGTTCTATACGGTNGGAGTTAAAAATTCATGTTTTGTCTTTGTAATCCAAAACAGGGTTTCAATTAAAGACAGTATTTTGACTGTCTTAAAAGATTTTGCCTCAATTAATGTATCTGACCCTAGTAAGGAGAATATGGGCCTCAAATCACATGCAAGGAGATAGAGACAAAGTGAAAGTGAAAGTTGCTCAGTCGTGTCCAACTCTTTGCGACCCCATGTTCTATACGGTCCATGGAATTCTCCAAGCCAGAATACTGGAACAGGTAGGAGTTTTCCCAACCCAGGGATCAAATCCAGGTCTCCTGCATTGCAGGTGGATTTTTACCAACTGTGCTGTGAGGGAAGCAAAAAGCTAAACAAAGATCTTAATGACCCAGAAAACCATGATGGTGTGATCATTCACCTAGAGCCAGACATCCTGGAATGTGAAGTCAAGTGGGCCTTACAAAGCTAGTGGAAGTGATGATATTTCAGTTGAGCTATTTCAAATCCTAAAATATGATGCTGTGAAAGTGCTGCTCTCAATATGTCAGCAAATTTGGAAAACTAAGAAATGGCCACAAGACTGGAAAAGGTCAGTTTTCATTCCAATCCCAAAGAAGGGCAATGACAAAGAATGTTCAAACTACCATACATTTGGGCTCATTTCACATGCTAGCAAGGTAATGGTCAAAATCCTTTAAACTAGGCTTCAATAATACATGAACTGAGAACTTCCAGATGTACAAGCTGAATTGAGCAAAGGCAGAGGAACTAGAGATCAAATTGCCAACATCCATTGGGATCACAGAAAAAGCAAGGGGATTCCAGAAAGACATCTACTTCTTCTTCAGTGAATACACTAATGGCTTTGACTATATGGATCACAACAAACTGTGGAAAATTCTTAAAGAGTTGGGACTACCAGACCACCTTACCTGCCTTCTGAGAAACGTGTACGCAAGTCAAGAAGCAACAGTTAGAATCAGACATAGAACAACGGACTGGGTCAAAATCAGTAAAGGAGTATGACCAAGATGTATATTGTCACCCTGCTTATTTAATTTATATGCAGTGCATATCAAATGCCATGCTGAAAGAATCACAGGTGGAATAAAGACTTCTGGAAGAAATATCAATAACTTCATATATGCAGATGATACCACCCTAATGGCAGAAAGTGAAGAGGAACTAAAGAGCTTCTTGATGAAGGTGAAAGAAGAGAGTAAAAAAGTTGGCTTAAAACTCAACATTCAAAAAACAAAGATCATGGCATCAGTCTCATCACTTCATGGCAAATAGATGGGGAAAAAATGGAAACAGTGACAGACTTTATTTTCTTGGGTTCCAAAATCACTGCAGATGGTGACTACAGTCATGAAATTAAAAGACACTTGCTCCTTGGGAAAAAAAAGCTATGACACACCTAGACAGTACATTAAAAAGCAGAAACATCATTTGGCTGACAGAGGTCCATATAGTCAAAGCTATGTACGGATGTGAAAGTTGGACCATAATGAAGGGTGAATGCCAAGAATTGATACTTTTCAACTCTGGTGATGGATAAGACTCTTGAGAGTCCCTTGGACAGCACAGAGATCAAACCAGTCAATCCTAAAGGAAATCAACCCTAAATATTCATTGGAAGAACTGATGTTGAAACAAGCACCAATACTTCGGCCATCTGATGCAAAGAGCCAAATCATTGAAAAAGATCATGATGCTAGAAAAGATTCGGGGCAGGAGGAGAAAATGCAATGGTTGGAGGGCATCATCAACTCAATGGAAATGAATTTGAACAAACTCCGGGAGATAGTAAGGACAGGGAAGCCTGGCGTGCTGCAGTCCATGGGGTTGCAGAGTCAGACACGACTGAGTGAACAACTTCACCTTGAAGGAGCTTGCATACCAGCAGGCCTGACCATCACAGGGCCGAAGTGATAAGAATCACAACCCAGGTATGCAAAAATTATGTGGGAGCATGGCTAAACTTTATTTTTTTAACTGAAGTATAACCGCTTTACAATGTTGTGTTAGTTTCAGATTTACACAACAAAGTGAATCAGCTATATGCATCCATATACCCCCTCCCCCTCAGTCCCATCCTGCAGGTCATCACAGAGCACTGAGCTGAGCTCCCTGTGGTGCACAGTAGCTTGCCACTAGCTATCTGTTTTACACATGGTAGTGCTTGTATGTCAATGCTACTCTCTCAATTCACCCCATTCTGACCTCCCCCACCCCATGTCCACATGCCCATTCTGTGTCTGCATCTCTATTCCTGATCTGCAAACAGGTTCATAAGTACCACTTTTCTAAATTTCACATATATGAATTAATGTATATTTGCTTTTCTGACTTACTTCACTATGCATGACAGACTCTAGGTCTGTCCATGTCACTACAATGGTGCAATTTTGTTCCTTTTATGACTGAGTAATATTTCAATGTATATATGTACCACATGTTTATCCATTCCTCTGTTGATGCCACTTAGGTTGCTTCCCCATCCTGGCCATTTTAAATAGTGTTGCTATGAACACTTGGGTACGTGACTCTCTCTGTCTAGGGATAGAGTCACTACTTAGTGAAATAGCTGTTTTGCAAAGCCCACCCTGCCCCACAAGCAGGAGTAAATACTGGGAAGGTAGAAAAGAATCACATGGAAAGGGGCATATGTGATGGATTTGTCAAAGGCAAAGACTGCTTCATGGGGCTGGTGAAAACACCCAAGGGAGATGAGAATGGAAAAGTCCTTCCAATTAAAAATCTTTAAAACAAATTTACCTCTTTCTTCAATTCACCAGCATCTTCTGAGGGCCTACCATTCTCCTTTCCCACTGTTTGATGTTCACAGTATATACATACACCATACACACACACATAAATATACTTGTATGACACATTGAAGTAAAAGTCCCTCCCAGGACTGAGGGAAACCCTTCAGCACATCCGAAACTCCCCAGCCAAGTCATGGTAAGATTCAAGTCAGAGAAGAGCAGCCTGAATAAGAATCGGATGTCTCAGAACTAAACTCTCAAGATTCAAATCCTGATTCAGTACCTTTGAGAGCTAGGAGAGGTTTCTTAATACAGCTAACCTTCTGTTTCTCTATCTGGAAAATGCAAGCAATAGTATTTACTTACCCATGGTGGGAGGATTGAAGTTAGTAGCAAAACTTACCTAACAGATTACCATATGACTGTTATTATTATCAACATTATTTGTCATGGGGAATACAGATAAAATAATAGTAGCTACTAGACACTGAATTTCTACCAAGATGCCAAAGCTATTTAATCTTCCTAACACTACAGTGAAGAAGGCACTATGATCATTTTCCTTTTACAGACGAGGAAACTAGCTATATAACTGCATAAGGTGCATAGCTAACAAGTGTCATCTGAAATATGTCAGGAGAATTGTCACTCCTGGAAGACCTTCTAGCTCACAGAATAAACTTCTTTAAAAGAAAAGTAATAGTCAATTCCCAGCTTCTGTTAAGAGGCATTGTGCCATGTCTAAGCTTGTCTAAACCCTCTTTGTGTTTATGTACGTTTCCTGCCTCAGCTCTCTGCTAGTGATTCTGTAGGACTTTCCTTTATTTTTTTCCTGTATTTACTTCACTCAAATCACCTGTTAATATCTCCCTGGGCTGATACATCCACATTGAACAGAAAGTCAATTTTCTCCTTAGGCTTATGTTTCTAACTCTGGCTTCATACAGTGATCGTTTGTCCCCAGTCCTTTACTGGACTGTGCTTAAGTGGTATTTAGTCTTTCTGAGTTGTGACTGCTAGAATTATACCCCATGTTTCTAGGTAATTTGAGAAGCTGTGTTTTTCAAATAAGCCCCACCCTCAAGAAGCTTAGAATACAGGTAAGACTAATGTGCTGACATAATGTTTGTTTAACAATGCAGGTGTGCTTTATCTCATCATCTCTTCATTCTTTCTGGAGTTATTTCTCCACTGATCTCCAGTAGCATATTGGGCACCTACTGACCTGGAGAGTTCATCTTCCAGTGTCCTATCTTTTTGCCTTTTCATACTGTTCATGGGATTCTCAAGGCAAGAATACTGAAGTGGTTTGCCATTGCCTTCTCCAGTGGACCACATTTTGTCAGAACTCTCCACCATGACCCTCCTGTCTTGGGTGGCCCCACACAGCATGGCTCATAGTTTCATTGAGTTAGACAAGGCTGTGGTCCAAGTGATCAGAGTGGTTAGTTTTCTGTGTGGCTTTCAGTCTGTCTGCCCTCTGATGGAGAAGGATAAGAGGCTTATGGAAGCTTCCTGCTGGGAGAGACTGACTGAGGGGAAACTAGGTCTTGTTCTGATGGGCAGGGCTATGCTCAGTCAATCTTTCATCCAATTTTTTGGTGAAGGGCAGGGCTGTGTTCCCTCCCTGTTATTTGAGCTGAGGCCAAGCCATGGTAGAGGCAATGAATATAAAGGAGACCTCTTTCCAAAGGTCCCATGC
>SJYW01047761.1:89635-114290 GCA_006410735.1 Raphicerus campestris
TTAAGAGGCATTGTGCCATGTCTAAGCTTGTCTAAACCCTCTTTGTGTTTATGTACGTTTCCTGCCTCAGCTCTCTGCTAGTGATTCTGTAGGACTTTCCTTTATTTTTTTCCTGTATTTACTTCACTCAAATCACCTGTTAATATCTCCCTGGGCTGATACATCCACATTGAACAGAAAGTCAATTTTCTCCTTAGGCTTATGTTTCTAACTCTGGCTTCATACAGTGATCGTTTGTCCCCAGTCCTTTACTGGACTGTGCTTAAGTGGTATTTAGTCTTTCTGAGTTGTGACTGCTAGAATTATACCCCATGTTTCTAGGTAATTTGAGAAGCTGTGTTTTTCAAATAAGCCCCACCCTCAAGAAGCTTAGAATACAGGTAAGACTAATATGCTGACATAATGTTTGTTTAACAATGCAGGTGTGCTTTATCTCATCATCTCTTCATTCTTTCTGGAGTTATTTCTCCACTGATCTCCAGTAGCATATTGGGCACCTACTGACCTGGAGAGTTCATCTTCCAGTGTCCTATCTTTTTGCCTTTTCATACTGTTCATGGGATTCTCAAGGCAAGAATACTGAAGTGGTTTGCCATTGCCTTCTCCAGTGGACCACATTTTGTCAGAACTCTCCACCATGACCCTCCTGTCTTGGGTGGCCCCACACAGCATGGCTCATAGTTTCATTGAGTTAGACAAGGCTGTGGTCCAAGTGATCAGAGTGGTTAGTTTTCTGTGTGGCTTTCAGTCTGTCTGCCCTCTGATGGAGAAGGATAAGAGGCTTATGGAAGCTTCCTGCTGGGAGAGACTGACTGAGGGGAAACTAGGTCTTGTTCTGATGGGCAAGGCTATGCTCAGTAAATCTTTCATCCAATTTTTTGGTGAAGGGCAGGGCTGTGTTCCTTCCCTGTTATTTGAGCTGAGGCCAAGCCATGGTAGAGGCAATGAATATAAAGGAGACCTCTTTCCAAAGGTCCCATGCAGGCACTGCTACTCTCAGTGCCTCCAGCCCTGCAGGAGGCCACCGCTGACCCACGCCTCCACCAGAGACTCCTGGACACTCACGGGCAAGTCTGGGTCAACTATTACCTGGGGCCCCCAGATCAGAGACCCTCAATCTGAGGGCTAGGAGAATATGTTGCCTGAACAAGTTAGGGACAGGCCCCATCACAGCAGGAAGTAGTTATGGAATGAAAATGATACCCCTTTCCCTTGGCAACATAATTCTCCTAAAAGAAAAGGGGAAATGAGAGTCAGTTCCTAGACAGGTTGATAAGAAGTCCTGGGTCCCTGAGGAGGAGAGAGGGCTCTGGGCTCTGGAGGAGGAGATAAGGGTCTGAAATTCTCAAGGAGAAGGAAAGGACAAACATTTTTTTCTCTACATTCCTTAGTCTTTGTCACATAAAACATTTTTATCTTTAAGCCCTGAACTGATGATTACACAACAAACAACTCAGTTTAAACTCTGTACTAAGGATGATATAACTTCTGCTATTTTAAAATGTAAACTATGGGAGTGGGTCTAGTAAGATCTTTACAACCTTGAGAAATTCTTTTGATTTACTGTAATAACTAATTTTAAAAGTATGTAACTCCCTTGTTAACACTAGCAAGGGAGACACTCTCCCTCCCCCTTCTGATGTTTATGCCAGAAGTTTTCTCTGTCCTTTTTTATACTTTAATAAAACTCTGCTACACACACACACACACGAAAGACCAACCTAGACAGCATATTAAAAAGCAGAGACATTACTTTGCCAACAAATGTCCGTCTAGTCAAAGCTATAGTTTTTCCAGTGGTCATGTATGGATGTGAGAGTTGGGCTATAAAGAAAACTGAGTGCCAAAGAATTGATGCTTTTGAACTGGTGTTCAAAAGTGGTGTTGGAAAAGATCTTGAGAATCCCTTGGACTTCATGGAGATCAAACCAGTCAAGCCTAAAGGAAATCAGTCCTGAATATTCATTGGAAGGACTGATGCTGAAGCTGAAACTCCAATACTTTGGCCACCTGATGAAAAGAACTGACTCACTTGAAAAGATCCTCATGCTGGGAAAGATTGAAGGTGGGAGAAGAAGGGGACAAGAGAGGATCAGATGGTTGGATGGCATTACCGACTTGAGGGACATGAATTTGAGTAAGCTCTGGGAGTTAGTGATAGACAGGGAAGCCTGGCGTGCTGCAGTCCGTGGGATTGCAGAGTCAGACATGAATGAGCTTCTGAATTGAACTGTGCAAATAAATTTTATAAATTGAATTGACACCAGAAAATATGGTTGTCAAATGGAAACCTACATTATGCCTTTATTCAGAAAGGTTGAGATATAAATTAATTTTTCAAATTGTCAAATGAAAACTAGTTATTGTTTTCTGAAGACAGAACAAACAGACTTGCATNGAAGCTCATGGTTTCAATTTATCTGATTTAAAAAGTGCTAGGCATTACCCCTCATAGTATTTAATTAAACATTTTTATCAATCACAGTGAATAAATATACAGTCACAAGTACCACTGGTTGGTATTTTAAAAACTGGCATATATTAAAGCCCTAGTTTGGGTATGCAACACATTAGCTTTGGTTAGCAAACATAGCAATTGTTTTTCCTAAGAAAATTGTTTCTTTTAATTAAAGCATTTGCTCTTCTCTTAGCACTCTACAATGTGTGATGCAAAATAAACATAAAATAGTTACTGCAGATTTTTCTTTCAGCTTTCTCAGTCCAGATTTAGAATAAATTGATTCAGAATAATTTCTTAAGGGCTTATTTACTTAGAATGGGAGAAAAATATACTACTGGCAATTTTGGTAATCAGAAAAACTACTTTATCAATAAATCATACTATCAATACTAAGAAAACACCTATAGAAAACATGATGAGATATTAAGAAGTGGGAAAAGAAATCTCCAGCTATATATGGAATGCCTGTTCAAAAAATTTAGTCACATGGGAACATGATTGTTTCAAACATTGAAGATCTGATAGAAACAAAGAATATGGATCTTGAACCTAAGGTAATTTACCAGAGCTGGATATTCTTTCTCTTTGAAATACTGCCATTAGTTAAAGGTGAACTATTTACTTTTCATTTTTTTAAACTAATCTCTGGATCATAACATAAATTGACTTATACTTCAGTTACAGTTTTGAAATGTTGCAATTCTTTAGTACCCCTTCTCGTTCTTTCTCTCCACATATATTTAACACATGTTCCAGATCCACTTTTTAAACATGAGTATTAGATGAAAGAATGTTCATGTAGTATGGCTGAACCATCAAAGAAAGTGTGATTCTGCTGGATTTTCTCAAGTAATAGAGATTTTAGGAGCCCTGGAATCAATTCCTCTTACAGAACTTTCAATGGAAAGTAAGTATAAAATTCCCAGTCTACACATTCACCTGTGTGACCAAAGCTTTTAAAGACAAATAATCAATGAAACCATTTTATGTGGCACCAAATACTGAAATCATTAAAAAAAAAAAAAAAAAAAAAAAAAAAANAGAATTCCCAGTCTACACATTCACCTGTGTGACCAAAGCTTTTGAAGACAAATAATCAATGAAACCATTTTATGTGGCACCAAATACTGAAATCATTAAAAAAAAAAAAACAAATGTTTAGAATTCACTGGGTTTTTTAGCTATGGCTGAAAGAAACGAAAGCCCACCCTACCTCCCAAGACTGTGAATAGTGAAAATGAAAGTTGGACTGAACGTGTCCAACTCTTTGCGACCTCATGGACTATATATACAGTCCATGGGATTCTCCAGGCCAGAATACTGGAGTGGGTTGATTTCCTTCTCCAGGGGATCTTCCCAACCCAGGGATCGAACCCAGGTCTCCCGCACTGCAGGCAGATTCTTTACCAGCTGAGCCACAAGGGAAGCAACACCATGTATGAGTGTGTATAAAACAGTAGGTCACAAAACGAAAGACACAAAGTTCCTCTTTCCTCTTAAAAGCCCAGAATTAGGCATTAGAACCAAAACTACACCCTCTGTCTACCTCTTTTAACATGGGCAAATACGCCCGCCACCTGCCTCACGTCTGTCCTTTCCTTGCATTCTTTGTGACTCTCCCTCTACTTAATAGATGGAGAGTGTTTTCATTCTGAACTAAGTCCTTACTCTCATTATCTCATTTTGAAAAGACAAAATGGAATGCCTGAAGTTTGTTTGACCAACTAGTAGGAAAACCTCTGTCAAAAGTCCAAAGAAGTTGACTAAGTCAGTGAGCATTGTGGGACCCAATCAAGTCGCTTGAGGACTTCCCTGGTGATCCAGTGGTTAAGAATCTGCCTGCCAATGCAGAGAACACAAGCTCCATCCTGGTCCAGGAAGACCCCACAACTAAGCCCATGCATCACAATTACTGAGCCCATGCTCTAGAGGAGCCTGCAAGATGCAACTACTGAAGCCTGTGTGCCCTGGAACCAATACTCTGCAACAAGAGAAACCACTGCAACTGGAAGCCCACGCACTGCAACTAGAGTGCAGCCTCCACTGCCGCAACTCGAGAAAACCCGTGTGCAGCCGTGCAAACCCAGAACAGCCATAAATAAATTTTTAAAAATTTTAATAAGTGTCATAAGGAAGGAATAGGTGACATAAGATGAGCCTTTCATGATCACATATCCTCCAGACAGCAAGCATACCGGAAAGGTCACCTGGTCCTCATATCCATAGAGCAGAGCCTCCAAATACCGTTAATAAATACACTCCACAAGCAAAGAAATAAGAGCATTATGGATCTAAAGCACTATAATGGGAATAAAACAATCAGAATTCAGTGTGGGGTAAGAAAATTAGCTTTAAAGTTAAAATACCTAGGATTCAATTTCTGACAAAACTAGTTAGCCAAGTAACCGTGGGAAAATAGCTTAACCTCTATGGGTGTCTATTTCAACATCTGTAAGATGAAGATAGTATTATCTACTTGGTAGGACTGGTGAAGCAAAGGAGATAATACACGTAAAGCTTATGACACAATGACAACACGTCTTTATCGAGTGTGTCTACGAGCTTAGTGGTGGGAAAGTTACACATCAAGTGTAATTCAGAGAAGAATGCAAAAGAGTATTTGTCATTCCCTAGTGTGGTCAAGCCTTCTGGACTATCTGTCCCTGTAGTTTCTTCCTCAAAATGTAGAGCGCCATAATAAAGGACACTTGCATGGAACACCTCTCTTCCACACCCCCAAGATTGGCTAACTTCTATTTATCTTCTCATCTGAGCTTGGGCACTTCAAGAAGCATTAGCTTACAAGATGGACTGCCTCCCAAAGGCTAGGGCAGGCCAGCAATCCCTCTAATTAGTCCAGAAGCTATGCCCTGTGCTCTAATATAAATCACTACTTTGTCACATCTTTTTTTTTTTAATCATAGTGGGAGAGTCTTTAGAGCAGGGAACATTTTTCAGTAACTACTTCACCTCTAGCAATCCACAGAAAAATCTGACAAATGAATGGCCAGGGTTAACATGTGCCATTTGTTTTTTAGTAACCCAGCACCAAAAAACCCTCTGACTTCGGGTGAAAACTCCTGTGCATGAGAATTGGTAGCAGTCAGGGATGACAGAAGTCACATTGTACCAGAAATTTTCATTTTCTGACACCTGGAAGTTAACCCTTGAGCATGAGTCCTAGGGTTGACCAACAGGACAGCCTTACCCAGGACTCTGAAGCCACAGGAATGAAACAAAGCATATGAGACAGAGATTATTTCAGTGGCATCTAAGCAATTACATCATAAAAAGACCACAGACAAGCTCTGGCTCCTACCTTACCAAGGTCTGTGTTGCCATTCACTTTGCATCCTCAGTCCAGGTCCTTGATTCTATGAACTGTGCAGTTTTCTACAAATAAATCAAATCTCTGCTTAAATTGGTTGCTCGTGACTTCTATTGTTTACCACCAAGATACCTAAAGAAGGAAAGAATTTAAAATTTCAATAATGGGATAGTCATATGGATATAATGATGCACAAATAATTAAATCAGCAAATTAAATCAGTAAAACAATAAAAGGAAGACTAAACTCAGTCTCCATGGTGTTCACTATTATTTCTCTCCTCCCTCCCATAAACTGGCTTGGCCTCCCAAGCCTTTCCTTAATAACAGATATATATATATTTTTAATAAACATCCCAGTTTCCTAGAAACCCTAAAGACTCTTACTGTATAATAATGATTCCTAAGATATTTGTTTAATTATATTCAACTAGACTGAACTGGGAGGCCCGGCGTGCTGCAGTCCATGGGGTCGCAAAGAGTCAGACGCGATTGAGTGACTGAACTGAGACTGAACTGGCTGAACNTAGAAACCCTAAAGATTCTTACTGTATAATAATGATTCCTAAGATATTTGTTTAATTATATTCAACTAGACTGAACTGGGAGGCCCGGCGTGCTGCAGTCCATGGGGTCGCAAAGAGTCAGACGCGATTGAGTGACTGAACTGAGACTGAACTGGCTGAACTAGAAGACCCTGAAGCTCATTTATGTTTTTGAAACTAAAGAAGAGCTTAGAAGAAAGGAATTGAACATCTTTTCATTTACAAAACTTATGTGAACTTACTATGACGTTAAAGCTTGGGTTTCAATAAACAATTCTGTTCATGATTTTAAACAGCAATTAGAGATCTTCCTCTGAGTATCCCTCAGGTACCTTAAATTCAACAAGCCTTTAAAAATTAATTTATCTCTTTAACTGTAAACATGGTTCAAAACTTTATTTACTCTTCATGTTCCAGATGAAAACATGACCATATGGATGGATGCTCCCAATTTTCACCTTCAGATTTCCTTAAAATCAGTTCAGAAATGTGGTAAAACAAGTCTGTGTTACTACTAGAAAACATTTTTTTAACTGTCCCATACAAGTGCCAGATATTTGGAGGCAACTCTATGAATACTGAAAAAGGACTAGAGACTGGAATTTCCATTACACAAATACGATGTCAAGATGAGGAGTAAGTGGAAGAGCCCCCAGTGAACTATACTCAGACCTCGTACTCAAGAGAAGCAAACGAACTTGGAAAAAGAAAAAAGAATTAATATTATCAGAGCAGGTATTTTACATGGCAGCATTATGATGTGGAAATCTCATTTTAAATCAGAGGAAATATGATGGCTTTGACTAATAGAGTATAGCAGATGCAACTCTGTGACTTTCAAGATTTTTTAGATGGCTAACAGATCATGCAATCTGTGCTCTGTTCAATGGAACACTCTCTAAGAGAGCCCTGGGCCTCCATGTTAAATGTCTTACTGCTCTGAGAAGCCCATGTTGGGGGAGCCACGTGCAGGCACTCTGGTCAACACTCCCAGCTAAGTCCTGCCTCCAGGCATCCATGCCAAGGTGCCAGATGTATAACTGAGGCCAGTATGCCCGATGAGCCGTTCTACTAGCAGAATGTCATGGAGGGACCTCCCATCAATATGCCCTTGACCAAAAGAAAAATCAAGTCATGCCATGCCTGAATGGCTAAGAAATTTAAGACAAATAATAAAATGACTGGTGGTGTAAGTCCCTATATTTTGGGATAGTTTCATATGCGGCTACAGAATTTGATAACAGAAATGATAACACTAAAGGTACCACACGTGGCATGGATGTGGGAAACAGGAAATGAATAAACCATGAAAGGATGCATTTTGGAGGCTAGATGAAAATAAATTATTATACAATAGCAGAAAGTTTGGCAACAGTGTTCCCTGGACTATAACACATACTTAATGAATCTGATGACTTACTAAGGCAGTTTCTGTGGACTGTGTTGAAGATATCATCTGACCTATCCTCAATGCCTATAAGACAATGAAAGGGGAAAGCAATCAGTCAAAAGATGAACTCTTCAATTTTATTTTAAACAGAATTGGAAAGAAATGTAAAGGAATTCAGAAGAGTCTTTCCAAGCATCTCAATGTTCTCAAAGATTCAGCCTTAAGGAAAAGATCAAATTCAGAGCATTGCAAATAAAATGCAGTCCCAAAGAATCCAAGCTTTGACTGTAAAATCTTTCCTTAAGATGTGAGAAACTGTGACAACCTAGAGGGGTGGGATGAGGTGGGAGATGGGAGGGAGACTCAAGAGGGAGGAGACATATGTATACCTACAGCTGATTCATGTTGATGTATGGCAGAAACAAACATAATAATGCAAAGCAATCATCCTCCAGTTAAAATTAAATTTTTTAAAATAAAAAGCTCTGATTAAAAACAACATATGAGAAAGATTTAAATCAGTACCTCAAATACCCTTTCACTTACACAGAGAAGCTTCTAAAGAATTCTAAGAGGATGCCTTACACTGTCAACTAGACAACAGTGCTTCTAAGATGGATAAAAATGCCAAAATCTGTAGGCAGAGAACAGATGAAGAAAGTTACTCAGCTACAATATCGGCTGTTTTAGGGAAAGTACTACTTGGAAGACTGAACCAAGAGCTGTAGAGACTCATTCATAGAGAGCAAGAGTGAGCCCCCATTCATGAAATTGACAATATGTACACAGCTGAATTTCGGAAGTATTCTACTAGTGACTATCATGTACCTCCCATTCCCCTTTTTTATTGAACAGGACTGGCTAATGTGACTAGCTCCCATCACTGTACCTTGCCTGTATGTGTGTGTTGAAGGTGGGAAGGAGACAGGGCACTATTTAAGTTTGCAATACTCCAGAGTAAGAACTATGCTCAGTAGAGTGAGTTGCAGAGTACTGGCACATGGGAGCTTTGACCTAGAAGTGATACACATCGTTTCTGCTCACATTTCCTGGGATCAGTCAGGTGTCTACACTTAGCTTCCAAGGGCTGAGGGTTCATAATCCTTCCTGTGCTAGGAAGGAGGTAAGAACTAGATATTGGAGTGTATAAGTCACGTCTACCACAGGGGTACAGAAATGCCAATACACTCCAATATACCTCCTCCAAGACTGAGATATGAAAAATTAATTCTAAATGACTCAAGAGCAGACATTTTGCTATTTCTAATTATTGTTCTTGCATTCTCTAACACAGTAGCCACTAGCCACATGCAGCTGTTAAAATCAAAGTAAACATTTAGTTCCTAAGTTGTATTAGCCACATTTTAAGTTGTCAGTAGCCACAGTGGCTAGTAGCTCCCATAATACAAAATGCAGCTATAGAAGATTTGCATCATTTCAGAAAGTTCTATTGGACATTGCTGTCTAGAGCAAGGATCAACAGACTTATTCTGCAAAAACAAAAAAACAAATATCTGGGGTTTTGCAGGACATATGATTTCTGTAGCAACTACTCAAATTTGCTGTTGTAGTGTAAAAGAAACCACAGCAATACATAAGAGAATAGGGTAAAATTGTGTTCTAATAAATCTTTATTNCAAAAAACCAAATATCTGGGGTTTTGCAGGACATATGATTTCTGTAGCAACTACTCAAATTTGCTGTTGTAGTGTAAAAGCAACCACAGCAATACATAAGAGAATAGGGTAAAATTGTGTTCTAATAAATCTTTATTTAAAAAAAAAAAAAAAGAATTGTGCCCAAGTAACTGAACTCAAAGGGTGTCATCTGATCCAGAACATGAGTTAAAATGAGATCCTGGATCTCAAGCCAGATTGAANAACAAATATCTGGGGTTTTGCAGGACATATGATTTCTGTAGCAACTACTCAAATTTGCTGTTGTAGTGTAAAAGAAACCACAGCAATACATAAGAGAATAGGGTAAAATTGTGTTCTAATAAATCTTTATTTAAAAAAAAAAAAAAGAATTGTGCCCAAGTAACTGAACTCAAAGAGTGTTATCTGATCCAGAACATGAGTTAAAATGAGATCCTGGATCTCAAGCCAGATTGAAGGCAGATTCTGGTAGTGAAAGTGGATACAAAATCTTTGATATTTCTCTCAACAAGAAGTAGGGTTTACATACCCTCCCTTCAGTGAGGCAAGCTGGTGGATGCTCCAACTAACAAGCAGAAACGATGCTGAATGACTTCTAGAGGGTACCACATAAAAGGCCATGCCATGTTCCACTTTATTGAATGGAAGTCTGACCATCTCAACGTTGCCATCATGAAGAGACCTTTATAAGCAATCTGGTTGATAATTGAAGCTGAGTCCAGCCTTACAGTCATCCCCACCTAGGCTCTGGAATTTNATACCATATAAAAGGCCATGCCATGTTCCACTTTATTGAATGGAAGTCTGACCATCTCAACGTTGCCATCATGAAGAGACCTTTATAAGCAATCTGGTTGATAATTGAAGCTGAGTCCAGCCTTACAGTCATCCCCACCTAGGCTCTGGAATTTCAGTGAAACCACCCCAGAGGGGTCACAGCAGCCCTCCACCAGCTGGATACTAGTGAGCTGACCACCATTCACACCACATGGAAGAATCACCCAGCCAAGCCCTAGCTAAATACTCAACTCAGAAAAGCATAAGATGTAACAGAATGTCTGTTGTCTTAAACTAATAAGATTTAGGGTCATTTGTCATATAGCCACAGATAAGTGGAACACTTACTGAAGNTGGAAGAATCACCCAGCCAAGCCCTAGCTAAATACTCAACTCAGAAAAGCATAAGATGTAACAGAATGTCTGTTGTCTTAAACTAATAAGATTTAGGGTCATTTGTCATATAGCCACAGATAAGTGGAACACTTACTGAAGCTTCTAGAGTGTTTACCCCATACTCTAGGCCATGTATCAGAAGTCCCACTGTGAGGATGATAACTGGTACCTATTATAAATAGTAAACCAAGCAATGTGGGAGCTGCTGCTGGTGGTGCCACTAAAAGAAGGGAGTTAGTCTCAGCTGGTTTCAGCAAATCATAAAGTAAAAACCCCTTCCTCTTTAAAGCATCGCTCCTCCACAGATTTTTCAGCAAGCCACAGTATCTTCATTATTCTTCACCAAGCTTCCAGCTGGGAAAACTAAATTAGATAATTCTTTCCCTCTCTCCTTTTTTTCTTTTTTTGGCCTTTCTATGAAACATATATATATATACATATATATATATGTAAGTACTCAAAAACTAACAGAATTGAGTTTAAATCAAAATTCCTGACAAACATCAATGTAAATAGACAACAATCTATGGGTATACAGGAAAACTGAGAAATTGAGAACAAGGGGAATAGCTTCTTCTCTGATCCTATTGGAAAAGCCCCCTTGCTTTAGAAAAGCCCTCCTGAGAACAATTAGAAATGTGGATAAAATTCTTTATCCAGAGTCCAACATTCTATGATTTGCCAGACACCTCAGTTGAGAGTCTAAGAAACTGAAAATCTAAGCAGAAATTTTTGAGTGCAACTCCTTTATTCATTCATATGAAAAATCTGATGGATCACCAAATTGTAGAACCAAGTTGTAATCGTTCAAAATAAGAAACTTCCAGAAACTAATATAAAAAACTCTTTCTTTCTTTGTGGGAACTGTGACAGAGGCTTGGACAGACAGGAAAGCGCAAGTGGCACCCAGAAAGTGACCAACTGAACTTCAACAAAACGTTCACTCATCAAGAGACACCAAGCAAGAAAGGAATAAACAAGCCATAGGCCTGGAGAAAAGATTTGCAGGATGATACAAAAAATGGCACTCCACTCCAGGACTACTGCCTGGAAAATCCCATGGACAGAGGAGCCTGGTAGGCTGCAGTCCATGAGGTCACAAAGAGTTGGACACGACTGAGCGACTTCACTTCACTTTACAAAAACCCTGTATTTGGAAGAAAAAACTCCCATCCATAAGTTACCAACAAAAAATACCTGCTGCTGCTGCTGCTGCTAAGTTGCTTCAGTCGTGTCCGACTCTGTGCGACCCCATAGACAGCAGCCCACCAGGCTTTGCCGTCCCTGGGATTCTNTAAAACACAGCAGGGCCCCCCATGACCTGGCATTTATAACTCCAAGCTTATTGCTTAGAAGACATATAGTATATACGTCAGTGCTACTTTTTCTCTTTCTCCCAGCCTCTCCTTCCCCCGCTGTGTCCACAGGTGCATTCTCTACGTCTGCATCTCCATTTCCTTTATGTAAACAAGTTCATCAGTAGTATTTTTCTAGATTCAACATATATGCGTTAATATACGGTATTTATTTTTCTCTTTCTGACTCACTTCACTCTGTATAACAGGCTCTAGGTTCATCCACTCACTGCAACTGACTCAAATTTGTTCCTTTTAATGGCTCAGTAGCATTCCATTGTATATATGTACTACAAGTTTTTTATTGATAACTAATTGAAAGCTGCTATATCCACTCCCATCACTTCATGGGAAATAAATGGGGAAACAGTGGCAGACTTTATTTTGGGGGGCTCCAAAATCACTGCAGATGGTGACTGCAGCCATGAAATTAAAAGACGCTTACTCCTTGGAAGAAAAGTTATGACCAACCTAGATAGCATATTCAAAAGCAGAGACATTACTTTGCCGACTAATGTCCGTCTAGTCAAGGCTATGGTTTTTCTACTAGTCATGTATGGATGTGAGAGTTGGACTGTGAAGAAGGCTGAGCGCCGAAGAATGGATGCTTTTGAATTGTGGTGTTGAAGATTCTTGAGAGTCCCTTGGACTGCAAGGAGATCTAACCAGTCCCTTCTGAAGGAGATCAACCCTGGGATTTCTTTGGAAGGAATGATGCTGAAGCTGAAACTCCAGTACTTTGGCCACCTCATGCAAAGACTTCACTCATTGGAAAAGACTTTGATTCTGGGAGGGAATGGGGGCAGGAGAAGAAGGGAACGACAGAGGATGAGATGGCTGGATGGCATCGCTGACTGATGGACATGAATCTGAGTGAACTCTGGGAGGTGGTGTTGGACAGGGAGGCCTGGCGTGCTGCAATTCATGGGGTCGCAAAGAGTCGGACACAACTGAGCGACTGAACTGAACTGAACCGATATAACACAGGGAGCCCAGCCTGGCACTCTGACAATCTAGAGAGGTAGAATGGGGGTGGGAGGAAGGCTCAAGAGGGAGAGGCAATAACATATGTATATATGTATGTGTGTGTGTGTGTATATATATATATATATATACATATAATTATGACTAATTCATGTTGTTGCACAACAGAAACCACCACAAAATTGTAAGGCATTTATCTTCCTATTAAAAAAATAAGAATTAGAATTTACAATTCATCAGACTGAAGGAATTATATCAATTAAATTATCTGACTTATAGTAAACAAATGAGTAAATATAAATTACAAACAAGATAAGGCAAAATAACGAAGAAAAGAAAAGCAATAGGAGGAGGGATAATTTTTATTTATGGTAAAGAAAGAAAGCTTATCTAATCAGCAATATTTGACCATAAGTAGCAGACAGAGAAGGCCATATGACTACTGGAGAAGAAATGTTTCAGAAAGAAGGAAGAGCATGTGAGACTGGGCCGTGATGTGGAAGTATGCTTGGTAAGTTTGAGGAAGGGAAGGAAGTCAGTATGGCTAAAATTTTGGAAGGATAGGGGAAAATCGAAGGACATGGTATCTAGGAGACAACAAAGGATCAGATGTCAAAAAGTGCTGCAAACCATTTTAACAAAAATTTCTTTTGCTCTGAGTGACACCCCCTTGTTATTGGAAACCACTGGAAGATGCTGTGATCTGACATGTTTCACAAGAAACATTTGGACTACTGGATTGAAAATGGATGTCAACATAAGAAAGAATAGTTAGGAGGCTACTTCAACCATTCGAGTGAGAAATGATGGTTGTTAAATCAGGGAGATGAAGTAAAGGCAGTTAGAAAATATCACAGTTCTGTACAGAAATCAAACATAGAGACAACTAGATTTTCTCATTGGAAGTAGGACTGGAGAAAAAGGCAAGAGTCATGGACACATCCAAGATTTTGGTATATTCAGTTGGAAGGATGACGTTACTCTTTACTGAGATGAAGAAGATAAGTGGCAACAGATTCGGATGGAGAGAAGAATTGGCAGTCAATCTGCAGACATATAAAGCTTCAGATGCTAATTTGTCATCCAAATTGAACTGTTAAGAGAGCAGCCAGATTGCTGAGTTCCTACGGGTCCAAGTTGCAGGCATGGATTTAGAAATCATCAGTTTTTAAATAATTTTAAAAACAAAAGTACAGATAACATCACTCTGAAGTGAGAGTAAATAAAGAATGGAAGAGATTCAAGGACTAACATCAGCAAAGGAGCCAGAGAAATATCTAATCTCTCAGAGGAAAACAGTAGCCCAGAATCCAAATGTTATATTCAAGGTCAAGAAAGATGAAGATTAAGATGCAGTCATTGGCTTTAGCCATGTGGAGGTCATTGGAAATTTCTGACAAGTGCTTTCAGTGGAGTCAGTTCAGTCACTCAGGCATGTCCAACTCTTTGGAATCCCATGGACTGCAGCAAGCCAGGCTTCCCTGTCCATCACCAACTCCCAGAACTTGCTCCAATTCATGTCCATCAAGTTGGTGATGGCATCCAACCATCTTATCCTCTGTCATCCCCTTCTCCTCTTGCCTTCAGTCTTTCTCAGCATCAGGGTCTTTTCCAGTGAGTCAGTTCTTCGCATCAGGTGGCCAAAGTATTGAAGTTTCAGCTTCAACATCAGTCCTTCCAATGAATATTCAGGACTGATTTCTTTTAGAATTGACTGGTTGGATCTCCTTGCAGTCCAAAGGACTCTCAAGAGTCTTCTCCAATACCACTGTTCAAAAGCAGCAATTCTTTGGCTCTCAGCTTTCTTTATAGCCCAACTCCCACATCCATACATAAGTACTAGAAAAAACATAGCTTTGACTAGACAGACTTTTGTTGGCAAAGTAATGTCTCTGCTTTTTAAAATGTCATCTAGCTTGGACATAGCTTTTCTTCCAAAGAGCAAGTGTCTTTTAATTTCATTACTGCAAACACCATCTGCAGTGATTTTGGAACGCAAAAAACTAAAGTCTCCCACTGTTTCCATCATTTCCCCATCTATTGCCATGAAGTGATAGGATCAGATGCCATGATCTTAGTTTTTTGAATGTTGAGTTTTAAGCCAATTTCTTCTCTTTTTTTTTGTAAGCCAATTTTTTCCACTCTTNGTTGGAAGGATGACGTTACTCTTTACTGAGATGAAGAAGATAAGTGGCAACAGATTCGGATGGAGAGAAGAATTGGCAGTCAATCTGCAGACATATAAAGCTTCAGATGCTAATTTGTCATCCAAATTGAACTGTTAAGAGAGCAGCCAGATTGCTGAGTTCCTACGGGTCCAAGTTGCAGGCATGGATTTAGAAATCATCAGTTTTTAAATAATTTTAAAAACAAAAGTACAGATAACATCACTCTGAAGTGAGAGTAAATAAAGAATGGAAGAGATTCAAGGACTAACATCAGCAAAGGAGCCAGAGAAATATCTAATCTCTCAGAGGAAAACAGTAGCCCAGAATCCAAATGTTATATTCAAGGTCAAGAAAGATGAAGATTAAGATGCAGTCATTGGCTTTAGCCATGTGGAGGTCATTGGAAATTTCTGACAAGTGCTTTCAGTGGAGTCAGTTCAGTCACTCAGGCATGTCCAACTCTTTGGAATCCCATGGACTGCAGCAAGCCAGGCTTCCCTGTCCATCACCAACTCCCAGAACTTGCTCCAATTCATGTCCATCAAGTTGGTGATGGCATCCAACCATCTTATCCTCTGTCATCCCCTTCTCCTCTTGCCTTCAGACTTTCTCAGCATCAGGGTCTTTTCCAGTGAGTCAGTTCTTCGCATCAGGTGGCCAAAGTATTGAAGTTTCAGCTTCAACATCAGTCCTTCCAATGAATATTCAGGACTGATTTCTTTTAGAATTGACTGGTTGGATCTCCTTGCAGTCCAAAGGACTCTCAAGAGTCTTCTCCAATACCACTGTTCAAAAGCAGCAATTCTTTGGCTCTCAGCTTTCTTTATAGCCCAACTCCCACATCCATACATAAGTACTAGAAAAAACATAGCTTTGACTAGACAGACTTTTGTTGGCAAAGTAATGTCTCTGCTTTTTAAAATGTCATCTAGCTTGGACATAGCTTTTCTTCCAAAGAGCAAGTGTCTTTTAATTTTATTACTGCAAACACCATCTGCAGTGATTTTGGAACGCAAAAAACTAAAGTCTCCCACTGTTTCCATCATTTCCCCATCTATTGCCATGAAGTGATAGGATCAGATGCCATGATCTTAGTTTTTTGAATGTTGAGTTTTAAGCCAATTTCTTCTCTTTTTTTTTGTAAGCCAATTTTTTCCACTCTTTTTCACTTGCATCAAGAGGCTCTTTAGTTCTTTGCTTTCTGCCATAAGGGTGGTATCATCTGCATATCTGAGGTTATTAATATTTCTCCTGGCAATCTTGATTCCAGCTTGTGCTTCATCCATCCCAGCATTTCACATGATGTACTCTGCATATAAGTTAAATAAACAGGGTGGTAATATACAGCCTTGATGTACTCTTTTCCCAATTTGTAGCCAATCTGTTGTTCCATGTCCAGTTCTAACGGATGCTTCCTGACCTACAGATTTCTCAGGAGGCAGGTCAGGTGGTCTGGTATTCCCATCTCTTTAAGAACTGTCCATACTTTGTTATGATCCATACAGTCAAAGGCTTTGGGGTAGTCAATAAAGCAGAAGTAGATGTTTTTCTGGAACTCTCTTGCTTTCTTTGTCTAGGATTCGGTGAAGTAATGGGGATTAAAAACTACTTTGAGTATGTTCAAGGAATTTGGGAGCAACCAAATATACACTTCTTTCAAGGAGCTTTACAGGAAATGAGCTCAGAAGCTAGAGAGGAATGTGAAACCAGGAAATGTTTTTTCAGATATAAAAAATTAGAGCATATTTGCATGCTACCAGAATAAATAAGTAAAAAAGAGGTGAGAGTAAGGGGAAAATTGTTGGAGCACAAGTGTTGAGTTTGGCTTTAGAGAGAAACACTGAGGTTTCATTACTAAAAAATAAAGGAAAGGCAGATTATATGGGTATAGTTCCAAGTTGACTGGCAGATGTCAGAGTGGGATCATGTAGAAATCTTAAGTGCTTCTACTTTCTCAGTGAAAGGTTATCAAATGAGAATGAAGATGAGAAAGTATGTTTTGAAAGTTTAATGAAAACAAGATGAAAAGGAAATAATCTAGGAGAGTAGAAAAATGAATAGACTAGGAAAATAAAGTAGGATGGCTCAACAGTAGATGAGCCCACTTGAATAAAGTGGCCTTGGATTTCAAGTAAGACTATTCAAAATAATGTTTTCCTCCAGTCGTGTTCAATCCAAGTTCATGAGCAAAGTACAGAGTTGGATTCAACTAAGATTAAGTGGTACTATGTAAACGTAATGATGGGATAGAGGGGGAAAGGGCAAGATACTTGAGAGTGTATTCAGAGAAGTGATTAAAAGGGCTGACCTGTTAAATAATCAAAGACCAGAAATATCAAAGCTGAATCTATTGGTTTGCACACAAGGGAAAATCACTCTGGAGTGGACAGAGAGTTTCTGAGTGTGAAGTCTTCAGCTAGATATAGAGCAAGAAGAAAGAATTTCTATCCAAGGAAGACAGGATTCTGAAAAGCACTTCTGATTACAAAGGAAAGCAATGAAAGCCTTTCTTAGGGTTGGTCATTATTGCAGTATGACTGGTCATCTGTGCAAGAATAAAACAGGATTTGACTCTCAACAAGTCAGCATAAAACAACTTAGTATCAAACTAGCATAGGGTCAGGAGTGATCCAGCCCTAATGAGCAGCTACAATTTGGATCAGACTTAGGGTCAGACAACAGCCAAACTCTGAAATGAAGCACAAGGTCTGAGCAGAGATATTTCATAGTTAGACTAGAGAACTCAAGCTAAGTACAAAATGGGAGGGAGTAAATAACATTGAAAATGTGGTTATTAGAGTAAAGCAAATGGAGTGAAAGGATTGTTGCCAAGTGTACTTGAGGCACTAAGAGAGATGACAGCTAGACAGTAAGATGCTTATAACTAAAATTGTAGAAGGGGTGTCATTTTAGGGAATCTCAGTCTGGGATTCAATAAGGGAGTTTATGGCTGCTTAAGGTAGATGCCAGGTTCTCTGGAAAAGAAAGAGCCAAGGAACCTGGAGATCAGGGAAGAATTATTAACACAAAATCTAAAATCAGTCACTATGATAATGAGAAGGTATTAGAGAAAACAACAGTGAGTGAGCTAGGAACTAAAATCGTCATAACATGAGACATGATGTGTCCATGAAGATTACACCAAAGGAGAGTTAGCAGGAAGTGCAGGCTAACCCTCTGGATTTGAAGACTGGAAACTCTGGGGGTGAAGAGAGAGAGACAATGAACTCTAACTGACAACGATAAAGACACCACAGCTTTAGAAAGAGTGGAAGGAGGCCAAAGAGAGTGAAGATGAAGTCAGATTAGTGAATGTGCAGAGTCAAATAGAAATTAAATTCCCAAATCTTGAAAGGTGACCTGGGAAATCTTAAGTTTCTTGAAGAGACTGAAGCATACAGAGATGAAGGTCAAATGGGATTATTCCTGGTGGACTCAGATTACAGAGGAGAGAACTTAAGTATGAAAGAAAAGAGAGAAATAGAACTCTNGAAAAGCACTTCTGATTACAAAGGAAAGCAATGAAAGCCTTTCTTAGGGTTGGTCATTATTGCAGTATGACTGGTCATCTGTGCAAGAATAAAACAGGATTTGACTCTCAACAAGTCAGCATAAAGCAACTTAGTATCAAACTAGCATAGGGTCAGGAGTGATCCAGCCCTAATGAGCAGCTACAATTTGGATCAGACTTAGGGTCAGACAACAGCCAAACTCTGAAATGAAGCACAAGGTCTGAGCAGAGATATTTCATAGTTAGACTAGAGAACTCAAGCTAAGTACAAAATGGGAGGGAGTAAATAACATTGAAAATGTGGTTATTAGAGTAAAGCAAATGGAGTGAAAGGATTGTTGCCAAGTGTACTCGAGGCACTAAGAGAGATGACAGCTAGACAGTAAGATGCTTATAACTAAAATTGTAGACGGGGTGTCATTTTAGGGAATCTCAGTCTGGGATTCAATAAGGGAATTTGTGGCTGCTTAAGGTAGATGCCAGGTTCTCTGGAAAAGAAAGAGCCAAGGAACCTGGAGATCAGGGAAGAATTATTAACACAAAATCTAAAATCAGTCACTATGATAATGAGAAGGTATTAGAGAAAACAACAGTGAGTGAGCTAGGAACTAAAATCGTCATAACATGAGACATGATGTGTCCATGAAGATTACACCAAAGGAGAGTTAGCAGGAAGTGCAGGCTAACCCTCTGGATTTGAAGACTGGAAACTCTGGGGGTGGAGAGAGAGAGACAATGAACTCTAACTGACAACGATAAAGACACCACAGCTTTAGAAAGAGTGGAAGGAGGCCAAAGAGAGTGAAGATGAAGTCAGATTAGTGAATGTGCAGAGTCAAATAGAAATTAAATTCCCAAATCTTGAAAGGTGACCTGGGAAATCTTAAGTTTCTTGAAGAGACTGAAGCATATAGAGATGAAGGTCAAATGGGATTATTCCTGGTGGACTCAGATTACAGAGGAGAGAACTTAAGTATGAAAGAAAAGAGAGAAATAGAACTCTTGACATAACAGCTCTGGAGCTCCACTGTGATATTTTTGAATTCTTCTAGCTTTCACTGCATTATTTTGTGGGGAAAAAAAAATGATTCTGTGCTTCGTTAAGAGTTTCCCATAGTCCTTGGGAACCACCTCTTACTTTAAAAAGCCTTTTACATAAGGAAATTGATTCTTTTGAGAAATCAAGTATTGCATACCCTCAACAGAGGCCTGAATTACTTGCCACTTTTGTTCAGGGTCCTCAAATATGCATTACCAACAAGTTACATTGTATAAACCCTTATTTTACACTAAGAAGAGCTGTAGAGCTCAGCTAAAATCTGAAGCTGTAATTTCAAGTTTCCTGCCTTTCTTTTAATCAGTATTCAGTCAATTCTCAAATATATTTTCCATTTTACTTCTGTCCCTTAAACCTTGTCCCCAATCTATTATCTCCTAAGTTGTTTCATTCTTCAAAAAGAAAGTTGTCAAGCACCTATTACGTATTACGTGCAACAGAAGATACAAAGATGAAGATGCTATTTCTGGAGGAACTCAGAGCCTTCAGTGAGAAGCAAACATGCAAACTTTGTAGAATGTGGCATTAATAGAAGGATGTACAAAACACAGTTTGGCTTCCAGGCTCCAAAGTTGACTTTAAAATTGTTAAGAGTTTTTACTGTTGTTGTTTTTTTTCATGTATTGGCCATTTTCTAAGTTAGTCTAGAAGAGGTTATTTTCCTCTTTCTTGTATCCAAAGTCTTGCTTATTTATATCAAGAATCCAGAGCTCCAACTCCTGCAACTTTGCATCTACAACTACTTGTCAGCAATCACCAGTGACATAGCCCCTTCACACAGGCTTGAGTACTTATAGGGGAAAAAAAAAAAAAAAAACATACTAGAAGAGTGACTTCAGCGTCATGGCAGCTTGAGACACTTTCTTGGTCTCTACATCTCAATCTACAACCAGTAAAACACTCATGTCAACAACGGTGACATTGTGCAACACACCAGATGAAAGAGAATTCCAGACATCTGTATACCTAAAAGTGTGAAGACTGGAGGAGACAGAACTAAGGGAAAGAGGATGCCTGTGATCCTAGACCTTCAGGCATTGTGGCCAAGCCCAGAGAACCAGTAGCATCAGGGAAGACAATGGACACAACTCTGGTATCTCAGCCACCGTGGCACCCCAAGGTATAGGAAGTGGGCAGTAGCCGCAGAGAAACCTGAAATTTTGTCCTTTAAGTCATGGAGGCACTCACAATTGCAACCCTGCACTCCATCCACAACTGTGGCACCCTGTTACATGAAAATCCCATACATGGNCCGTGGCACCCCAAGGTATAGGAAGTGGGCAGTAGCAGCAGAGAAACCTGAAATTTTGTCCTTTAAGTCATGGAGGCACTCACACTTGCAACCCTGCACTCCATCCACAGCTGTGGCACCCTGTTACATGAAAATCCCACACATGGCAACAGCACTTAAAATCTTAGCTCCTGCCCTACTCTCCACCCTCCTAGCAACAATGAGGCATATGACTCAGGAGACCCTGGACACAGCAGAAATACACACAATTCCAGTGCCCCATGCAGCAATACCAATGACACCATCAGCAGCAAAGAACCAATGATCCCAGAGAACAGGAGCCACAAGCAGAGCCTGAGTGATACTCTTATGGAAGTAGTGGAGTATAGAAACTACCAATTCTCAAATATAACCAAGGATGGAGAAACCAAAAACTTGTGCTATAACAACCTACTGGATGGTGGTAGTGGTGAGGGCGGAGGGGCATCTAATTTCTAACTAGTTGAATCCTTAGAGTCTACTGGGGGAAAAGGGAGGGGAAAAAGGGGAAGACTTACCTAAAAAAGAAAAGAGTTTGCTACTTCAAATGGGCTGGTAGAGAAATAATCTGTCAAGCACCATAAAAAACAAAAATCACAGTGAAACTGTATCACAAAAGAAAACAATGCTTCCACAGAAACCAAATTTAAGTCACAGAATGCTGTGGTCTAACTGATAAAAAACTTAAAATAGCGGTCATGAAGACACTCAACAAGCTGCAAGAAAATGCAGAAAGGCAGTTTAATGAACTCAGGAATAAAATTAATAAACAAAAGGAATATTTTGGCCAAATAGATTTTAACTCCAAAAAGATCCAAAAAATTAAGAAATATTCAAAGAATTATCCAATGCATTTAGGAAGGATAACACAATAATAAGCAGTATCCCAGAGGGAGAGGACAGTAAAGTTTACTTAAAGAAGTAATAGCTGAGAACTTGCCAAACCTGGGGAAGGAACTGGATTTACAAGCCCATGAAGCTAAGAAAACAACTAGTAATTTCAACACAAGAAGATCTTCTCCAAGCACATCATATTAAAATGTCCAAAGTCAATGACAAAGAATTTTAAAGGTAGCTGAGGAAAATGTATGGTAACCTACAAAGGAATCCCCATTAGGCATATCAGCATATTTCTCAGCAAGACCACTACAGGCTGAGAGGGAACAGAATGACATGCCCCAAATACTGAAAGATAAAAATTGTCAGCCAAGAATATTCTATCCAGCACAATTATCAATCAGCTTGTAAAGAAGAAATAAAGGCTTTCCTAAACAAACGAAAGCTGGGGGAGTGTATCAATACTAGACCTATTTTACAAGAAATGTTTAAAGGAGCTCTTCTAACTGAAACAAGATGGCAAGAGTACACAAAATTCTGAGCAAGGCAATAAACAGAATCAGAAAAATGCAACTCTGAATCATAATAGGTGTTAAAAATTTAATTAAAGGTTAAAGATTAAAAAACAGTAAGAATAACTATGGCTACTTCAACTTGGTAACAAGCTCACAGCATAAAAATCAGTAATCTGAGACAGCAGAAATACAAAAGAGGGAAAGGAAAATGAAAGAGACCATACAGATAACTGAAGATAAGATGCTTTCAGGAGAAAAAGGACTGTTCTATTGATGAGACATTTATAATACAAACCTCACAATAACCACAAAACACAAATGTAGAGCAGAGACCCCAAACACACACTAAAAAAGGAAAATGAGAGAAACATCACAGAAAACCACCAAATCAACATGGCAGACAGAATCTCACACACACACACACACACACACACACGCACGCACGCGTGCACACACACACGCATGCGCGCACATACACACGCACACGTACACACACACACACACACACACACACACACGAGACAGAGCAACCAAAAATCAAAACATAGAACGGCAGTGCTAGGTTCTCATTTATCAACAAGCACCTAAATGTAAATGGATTGAACTCACCCATCCAGACATATAGAGTGGCTAAATGGATTTTAAAAAGCACAACTAGTGTATCTAGGAGACTCACCTCAGCTCTAAAGACAAGCATAGGCTCAAAGTGAAGGGACAGAATTTAATACTCCAAGCAAATGACAGCTAAAAAGAAGTAGGTATAACCCATATTCATACCAGGTCAAATAGACTTCCAGGTCAAAAAGGTAACAGGAAACAAAGACGGATAGGATATAATGACAAAGGGAACAACTCATCAAGAAGATGTAACAGGTATTATTTATATATGCACTTAACACAGGAGCACCAAAATATGTAAAGTAATTATTGACAGACTTAAAGGGAGAAATTTATAACAAGACAATAATATTAGGGTATTTTGACATCTCACCCGTATCAATGGACAGATCTTCCAGATAAAGAGTAAACAGGAAAACAGTGCCTTTAAATGCAATATTAGACCAGAGATTTAATAGATTTATTCAGAAACTTCCATCCAAATGCAGCAGGATACACATTCTTCTCAAGTGCACAATAGAATACTCTCAAAGACGGACATACACTGTGATATAAAAGAAGTATCAGTAAATTTAAGAATGAAATCATATCAATCATCTTTTCCAGTCACAATGGTATAAAACTAGAAACCAACTACAAGAAGACAGCTAGAAAAGTAATGAATAGATAGAGACTAAACATGTTATTGATAACTATTATGTCAAAAGATGAAATCAAAGAAGATTAAAAATACCTGAAGACGAAAGTGAAAATATAATATATGGATATCTGTAAGTTGCAGCAAAATCATTACTAAGAGGGAAGTTTATAGTAACACAGGTTCACTTCAAACACAAGAAAAAGTTCAAATAAACAATTTAATCTTGCACCTAGAGGAACTAGAAAAAGAAGAACAAATGAATGGAAAAAACAATACAAATAACAGAGGAAATAAATAATACTAAAAAGATAAAAGAAAAAATCGATGAAAATAAGAGCATATTCTTTGAAAAGATAAAATTCACCCAGCATTATTAGCTGGACTCACTGAGACAAAAAGGAGAGAGAAAAGGAGCTGATAAATAAAATCAAAAATGAAAGAGGAGAAATAACAATGGACACCAAAGAAACATGAAAGGCTAGAAAAGAATACAATCAATAAATCGGACAGCCAAGCAGAAATGGACAAATTCTCAGAATCACACAATTCACCAAGACTAAATCAGGAAAAAATAGAAAAGGCTGAATGTATGAATTACTAGTAAGGAGACGAAACAGTAATCAAAGATTTCTGAAAAAAACAAAAGTTCAGAACCAAACAGCTTCTGAGAAAGCAGAACAAAGCTGGAGTTATCACACTTCTTGATTTCAAGCTATGTTACAAAGTTATACAATCAAAATAACATATATTGCCAGGAAAACAGACATACAGACCAATGGAACAATGTTGAGAGTGCATAAGTAAATCCACATATATATGGGCAATTAACTTATGACAAAGGGGCAGAGAACATACATGAGAAAGCACCATCTCATCAATAAATGGTGCTGAGAAAACCAAACAGCTGCCTGCAAAAAAAAGGAAAAAGAAAGAAAGAAACTAGACCAAACTAGACTCAAACCACACACAAAAATTTCTCAAAAATGGATTGAAAACTTGAGTGAAAGATGTAAAACCATGAAAGTACTAGAAAAAAAAACATAGGCAGTACATTCTTTGACACAAGTCTTAGCAAAATCTGGACATGTTTCCTCAGGCAAGGAAAACAAAAGCAGAATGAACAAATGGACTGCTGCTGCTGCTGCT
>SJYW01047761.1:114548-126229 GCA_006410735.1 Raphicerus campestris
TTGCCTGGAGTGGGTTGCCATTTCCTTCTCCAATGCATGAAAGTGAAGAGTGAAAGTGAAGTCGCTCAGTCGTGTCCAACTCTTCGCGAACCCATGGACTGCAGCCCACCAGGCTCCTCTGAACAAGTGGACTATATAAAAGTAAAAAGCTTCTGCACAGGAAAGGAAATAAAATGAAAAGACAATAAATTGAATGGTATAGGATACTTGCAAATCACATACCCAATAAGGGATTAATATCCAAAACACACAAACAACTCATACAACTCAACAACAAAAAAGCAACCCAATTTAAAGATGGGCATAGGATCTGAATTTTTCCAAAGAGGATAAACAGATGACCAAAAGGCACATGTAAGGATGGCTAACATAACTAACTGTTAGGGAAATGCAAATCGAAACCACAATTAGATACCACCTTCACACCTATTAGAATGGCTATTACCAAAAAAAAAAAAAAAGAAAGAAAGAAATAGCAAGTGTTGGTAGGGATGTGGAAAAAAGGAAATCAGCATACACTGTTGGTAGGAATGTAAACTGGTATAGCCATTGTGGAAAATAGAATGGACATCTGCAAAAATTTAATAGAACTATCATATGATCTAGCTATTTCATTGCTGGGTATTTATTAAAGAATATGAAACACTAAGCTGAAAAGATTCTGTACCTCTACATTCATCATAGTATTATTTACAACAACCAAGAAATGGGAACAATCTATGTGTCCATTAATGGATGAATGGATTTTAAAAATTGTCGTACACACATATATAAAATAGCATACTATTCAGCCATTTAAAAAAGATGAAATCTTGCCATCTGTAACAACATGAATGGCACTGAGAGTATTATTCTAAGTGAAATAAGTCATCCTGGGAAATAGTTTTTTCATCCCTAAGAAAGTGAAAGTCACTCAGTAGTGTCTGACTCTTTGCAACCCCATGGACTATACAGTCCATGGAATTCTCCAGGTCAGAATACTGGAGTGGGTAGCCTTCCCCTTCTCCGGAGGATCTTCCCAACCGAGGGATCGAACCCAGATCTCCCACATTGCTGGCAGATTCTTTACCAGCTGAGCCACAAGGAAAGCCCAAGAATACTGGAGTGGGTAGCCTATCCCTTTTCCAGTGGATTTTCCCAACCCATGAATAGAACGGGGGTCTCCTGCACTGCAGGCGGATTCTTTACCAACTGAGCTATCAGGGAAGCCTCTTTCATCCCTCTGTTGTTTTATATTTTCATCCCTGTATGGAATATAAAATAATAAAACAAAAAACAAAATAAACTTAAGGACCAAATACATAAGTACAGAGAACAGAGCAGTTGTTACCAGGTACCAGAGTTGTTACCAGTTGTTACCAAGGAAATGAGGGAAAGAAGTAAGAAAAGCAGTCAATCGTATGGTGAGGGATGGAATCTAAGATTTTGGTGGTAATCATGCTGCAGTGTATACAGAAGCAGAAAAATCAATGTTGCACAGGAAACTTTTATAATGTTATAAACCAATGTGACTTGTTAAGAAATCTGAATGGAAACCGATAACAGAGGACATTAACCCAAATCTTGCTTTATATGGTAACTCATTCATTCTTTCACTTATCTATTCAATATATTAATAAACATGATAACATAAAACCTACATAGTAGTCACTGAACAAGGTTCTGTCTAATGCTTAATGAGAATAAACCAGGGGACATTTCACATGACCTATCGTGCCTTTTTGGGAAAAATATCTCCAAATAGAAAGACATTGTAGGTAGGAAGTTTCACCTATCTTCTAGCAATTCATGAGAGCAGGGAGAAGCGGCCTTGAGGCATCAAATGAGAACANGTAACTCATTCATTCTTTCACTTATCTATTCAATATATTAATAAACATGATAACATAAAACCTACACAGTAGTCACTGAACAAGGTTCTGTCTTATGCTTAATGAGAATAAACCAGGGGACATTTCACATGACCTATCATGCCTTTTTGGGAAAAATATCTCCAAATAGAAAGACATTGTAGATAGGAAGTTTCACCTATCTTCTAGCAATTCATGAGAGCGGGGAGAAGCAGCCTTGAGGCATCAAATGAGAATAGCTTATTTGAGGTCAGTCTGTAAATAAGGGGTCCTTGCCAGAGAGGACTCAGGGCCTGACTAACGTTCTACTCAGCAGTTTTCCCTTGTCTGATGTTAGGGTTTGAGCCACAGNGCCTTGAGGCATCAAATGAGAACAGCTTATTTGAGGTCAGTCTGTAAATAAGGGGTCCTTGCCAGAGAGGACTCAGGGCCTGACTAACGTTCTACTCAGCAGTTTTCCCTTGTCTGATGTTAGGGTTTGAGCCACAGGAAAAAAAAAAAAAGGCATATTGGATCTTTCATGCCATGGAAAGCATAGAATTCTAGGTTTAAGGGCAGCAAGTAGTGAGAATTTCCACTGAATGATTTCAAGTTTCTCCCTATCACTGACACATACCAAAGTAACAGATGAACTTCCTGCTCTTTAATCCAATGGACCCTTTGCTTTTCTTTGCTGTTCTTGTCTTCTTTAACCTCTTAGCTCTCTATGCCTCCTGTTTGTCACAAAGCTCTTCTGTCTTGCCTTCCCTGACACCTTACTCTGTTAAGACATTTTGCTGCACTTTTTCAGTTCTTCAAAAAAAAGTAGTGTGCCAATTAAAACTACAATGAAGTACTGATACACACATTAGAATGGATAAAATTAAAAAGATGAACACAGGGAAGTGTTGGTGAGGATGTGGAACAACTATAGTTCTCAGGCACTACTGGGCAGAACGTAAAACAGTACAGCCACTTGAAAAGTTCAATGGCAGCTACTTAAAATTACAACATACGTGAGACTTAGCAACTCTGCTGCTGCTGCTAAGTCGCTTCAGTCGTGTCCGACTCTGTGCGAACCAATGGATGGCAGCCCACCAGGCTCCCCTGTCCCTGGGATTCTCCAGGTAAGAACACTGGAGTGGGTTGCCATTTCCCTCTCTAATGGAGGAAAGTGAAAAGTGAAAGTGAAGTCACTCAGTCGTGTCCAACTCTTAGCAATCTCATGGACTACAGCCCACCAGACTGCTCCGTCCATAGGATTTTCCAGGCAAGAGTACTAGAGTGGGATGCCATTGCCTTCTCTGTTAGCAACTCTATTCATAGGTATTTAACCCAAAAAGAATTTAAAACATTGGCTCAAAAAAAATGAGTTGTAAACAGCAGTTTTATTCATAAGAGCCAAAAGCTGAAGAAGAGAAAAATGATCAATACAGGCATGAAAAATAAATCCTGGTATATTCATACAACAGAACACTACCCAGCAACCAAAACAAATAACTCACCGCTATGTGATAAGCACAACAATGTGGATGAATCTCAGAAATATTACGTTGAGCAAAGAAGCAACACAGTAAAGAGTATTATTCCATTTATAAGATATTCTAGAACATGCAAAATTAACATACAGTAATAGAAACTAAGTCAATGGTGCTTTCAGTCCAAAGATCAGGGGTATGCAGAAGATGCATGAAGGAACTTTGTGCGAGAATGTAAGATCAGTGCTGTGCTAGGAAGTGCTTAACAACCAGCTCTCTGTGAAAAAAAAAATATATATATATATATATCATATAGTTTTATATATGTTTTTATGCTCTATTGATTTAAAAACTGTACCATACACAATTTACAAATAACAAAATATACAATATCAGTTCAGTTCAGTCGCTCAGTCGTGTCCAACTCTTTGCGACCCCATGAATCGCAGCACGCCAGGCCTCCCTGTCCATCACCAACTCCCGAGTTCACTCAGACTCACGTCCGTCGAGTCGGTGATGCTATCCAGCCATCTCATCCTCTGTTGTCCCCTTCTCCTCCTGTCCCCAATCCCTCCCAGCATCAGAGTCTTTTCCAATACAATATACTTTATTACAAATTCCACTGGGCAATTAATTCTCAGAAAATGCTTTCACTGGCTTTTGCCAAACTCTGACCTACAGAAGCTACCTATGATTCCTATTCAACCAAGTTTTCACAAATGATGTTGCATCCAACTCTCTCATTCTTTTCCCAATAAATTTATTTTCATTACATCTGATAGGCCACATACTGTTAAATTCCTTCTCTTCCTCTTATAAATTGCATCTATTAAGCTTCTGTGGAACCTATCTTGTTTAATAAAGACACGAGTAGTTGCTTTCCTGAACCAGGTAATAGTTCTCAAATATAGGAGGAACATATCTTCAAATAGCCTCAATTTTTATGCTATTCATAAAGTAATAGCTATAGATATGTCACTTTCAAATTTAATCTTTATTATTAACATTTTACCCTTCACTGACTTACATCTAGACAATCAGCTAAAAAATGTCAAGCCCTGATCTGTAAATGTTTGCCAAATTCCATGACATTAAATCTCTCACTATGGCCCATTTTCAGTTACCAACATGGCATCACTGAACACTTACTAAGATACAGGACTTCATCCACTCAAATAAAACACATATGAGTAACTCCAAAAGCATAGTATTAAATACAGTAAATAACTAGGAAATAAGCTTCAAGTAAATCAAATTTTATTAAAAACAAAATATAACTGTAAGATCATATAATTTTCAACAACATCTATACTTAATAACCAGCATTCAAAACTCCTGAAAACTAAATTGGAACTCACAATCCAGATCCAGAACAACACTAGATATTTTCTGTATCCTGATTAGAGGGATGTGTACATTTGCAAAATGTGTACATTTGTGTGAGGGATGTGCACATTTGTAAAAATCATTAAAATGTTTACTTAAAATGGGTGTGTGTGTGTGTGTGTGTGTGTGCTCAGTCATGTCCAACTCTATGTGATCCCATGGACTGTAGCCTGCCAGGCTTCTCTGCTCATTGGATTTCCCAAGCAAGAATACTGGAGAGGGTTTCCATTTCCTAGTCCAGGGGATCTTCCTGACCAGGGATCAAACTCATGTCTCTTGCATCTCCTGCACTGGCAGAATTTTTACCACTAGCACCACCTTGGAAGCCTTAAAACAGGTGCACTCTGTGGTATATAAATTATACTTCAATGAAGATGATTTAAATAAAATAATTGGTCAGTTTATTTCCTCTCATTATTTCAATTAATATCCATATTTTGATAGCTCTTAATTGTATATATCGATTTAATAAGTTTCTCTCTCTTTTTGACTGCCATTTTCATTAATNGTATATAAATTATACTTCAATGAAGATGATTTAAATAAAATAATTGGTCAGTTTATTTTCTCTCATTATTTCAATTAATATCCATATTTTGATAGCTCTTAATTGTATATATCGATTTAATAAGTTTCTCTCTCTTTTTGACTGCCATTTTCATTAATCTCCACTTGGATATATTACAAAGACATTTCAAACTCAGTACATTTAAAACTGTACTCAATATCTAATGACACCCAAACTATGCTCCTTCCTGGCTGCCCAGTTCAGAAAATAATACTTCTACCCACTAGGGTCCACAAGCCAAAAGTGAATACAAAACTTAAATCTGACTCTTCTCCTAACTCCACATGTCTAATCAGCACTTGTCAAGTCTGCTCTTAAATATCTCTTACGTTCATCTGCCTCTGAACCTACTCTCTCACTACAACTATTGCTCACATGGATTATCCCAAACGCCTGTGATTTCTCAGTGTTTCTTTCCTTGAATCATTAAGCTGACTACATAGACAGGGGTTTTATTTCACATATGCAATTCTGACCTTGTTATATAGCTTACAATTACCTATGTGATGGGTCCTGATTACATCTACTACCTATTACCTTGATATCTACCCTCCATGTTCACTGAATTTTACCCAACTTCATTGAAGTTTTTTTCACTGTTTCTGCACAAAACAGTTCTTTCTCCTCCTTATCTCTAGCTATTTTCTATTCATCCTTCAGACATCAGTTTATGGATCACATCTTTGAGGACGTCTTCCCTGACTCCTTATACTGGATTAAACATCCCACCTGTATAATCCCATAGCTCACAGCACACTATAATACTGCTCATGTAATTTTCTGTCTCCCCTACAGACTGAATGCTTCTTTAGGTCAGGGATCATTTTTTCTCTACTAGCACATAGGAAGGTGACTGAAAAGCTGCAGCTCATCTCTGAGTATTTAGGAATGAGTCATCAATCCTACAGACTGAAAGGTTGTTCTTGGGTACTGCTAATCCTTCTCCTTGCCTCATAAACATCAGATTTCAAGCTTATCATCTCTAATGTTACTGAAGTTACTTGATGGGCTTAGAGTTCTGCTTTAAATTGGTTTAAAAACCCACTAAGTCTTCATATAACACTAATTATGATTTATTAAGTGCCTGATCAAGGATTCTTTTTATTTCCAAAACACAAATTCCTACCAGCTTCTTCAAGGTGACATTGAAGATCCTGTCAACAGAACATGTAATGTGATTTGAACTCTCTAAAACATAGACAAACTGTATATTGCTTTTAGCCAATATTCCAAATATTTTCAAATATTTTTCCTCCTTGGATGAGCCCCTAGTTTACCCCCTTTTCTTCCTTCCTTCCCTGTTCCTTCCTCTAGCCTTTCCTTACTCTATTGCCACTATCTTAAATGTTTTCATCTCTTGCAATTAGTTTCTCAGACTATCTTCTAAAAGACCACTCTAGTTCTTGACTTTTTCCTGCCTTCAGTTCTTTGCTTTAAGAACATTTTTCAACTCTCTCTCTGCTCCAAGAGGATTAGCATGTGCAGAGTAAACAAAATTAACCAACAGACTCTACCATGTAGGAGCCTGCATGCTAGGCAAAGGGTATGGCTGGTGTTTATATACACGGTTTTAATATAACATGATAAGGTACTGCAGAAGGTGCTGAGGCAGCAATGAGAAAGGGACACCTTCTCACCTGAGCATGGGATGGAGAAGAATGGGAGAAGTCATTAAGAAAATTGTTACATCTCCTTTCTCCGGATTCCTATAATAAAATACCATACCCCATTCATTCCAGCAGTTTCTGTGGCTAACATCTGTGGAGCACACCCATTATCTCATTTAATTTTCATTACAACACTATGAGTTAGACTGACATAGATACTATTATGGTCAGCATTTTACAGCAGAGAAAACAGACTAAGAGACACTGGCTCAATATCCAGGCTCTTAACCACCATGCTGCAAAATCTCAATCATCTGTGGGTGATATAAAACATACCGGGGGCAGCAGAAGGGAGCGCACATGTCACATGAATCCTAAGGCACACAGTAAATCCTAGGCACACAGTAAATTGTTTGTGTTTTGGGGTTTTTTTTTTTTGGGGGGGGGGCTCTGATAATATTTGGACCAAGGACAATCTGTATATCCAGTTCAAGGGCAAAAATGAAATCCACAGCATCTAACCTTCCACTCCAATATGTTCACACATCAGATCTTGATTTTTTTTCTCTCTTGTTGTACATTTATTTGTTCTGTTTGAATTGGGGTTAGGCGTGTGTTTATTTAATGGACCAAAGTCTCTGAGGAAGAAGGAAGGAATACCACAATAGCTGCTCCTGTAGGAAATAACCCAGATATGAGATTTACTATTATTCCCCCATTTTTATTACCAAAAAAAAAAAAAAATCAAGTCTGTCTCTTGCATTTCTCAGTGTAGATGATGAGGAAGTCAGGCCAGCCCACGGATTCCCCCATCCTCTTGTGATCACCAACCAGGCAAGGCTACNCGGCAAGAGTGAACATCAACATTTTAGGAATCAGTCAACTAAAATGGACCAGAATTGGTGAATTTAATTCAGATGACCACTGTATCTATTCTTGTTGGCAGGAATCCCTTAGAAGAAATGGCGTAGACCTCATAGTCAATACAAAGGTCTGAAATGCAGTACTTGGGTACAATCTCAAAAACGACAGAATTATCTGTTACTTGTGAGGCAAGCCATTGATATCACAGTAATACAAGTCTATACCCCAACCACTAATGCCAGAGAAGCTGAAGTGAAACAGTTCTATGAATACCTACAAGACCTTCTAGAACTATAAAAAAAAAAAATTTTAAGTCCCCTTTTTGCCATAGAGGACTGGAATACAAAAGTAGGACGTCAAGAGATACCTGGAGTAACAGATATTTTTGGCCTTGGAGTACAAAATGAAGCAGGTCAAAGGCTAACAGAGTTTTGCCAAGAGAACACACTAGTCATAGCAAACACCCTTTTCCAACAACACAAGAGAAGACTCTACACATGGACATCACCAGACAGTCAATACTGAAATCAGACTGATTATATTCTTGCAGCCAAAGATGGAGAAGCTCTATACCAGTCAGCAAAGACAAGACCAGGAGCTGACTGTGGCTCAGATCATGAACTCCTTATTGACACATTCAGACTTAAATTGAATGAAGTAGGGAAAACCACTAGGCCATTCCGGTATGACCTAAATCAAATCCCTTAGTATTATATAGTGGAAATAACAAATAAATTCCAGGGATTAGATCTGATAAACAGAGTGACTGAAGAACTATAAATGGAGGTTCATGACTCTGTAACAGGAGGCAATGATCAAAAGCATTCACAAGAAAAAGAAATGTAAAAAAGCAAAATGGCTATCTGAGGTGGTCTTAAGAAAGCTGAGCAAAGAAGAGATGAGAAAGGGAAAGAAGGAAAGGAAAGATATACCCATCTGAATGTAGAGTTCCAAAGAATAGCAAAGAGAGATAAGAAAGCCTTCCTCAGTGATTAATGCAAAGAAACAGAGGAAAACAACAGAATAGGAAATACTAGAGGTCTCTTCAATAAAATTAGAGATACCAAGGGAATATTTCATGCAAAAATGGGCCCAATAAAGGATGGAAACAGTATGAACTTAACAGAAGCAGATGTTAAGAAGAAGTGGCAAGAATACACAGAATAACAACAAAAAATGACCTTAAATGACCAAGATAATCATGATGGTGTGATCACTCACCTAGAGCCTGACATCCTAGAGTACAAAGTCAAGCGGGCCTTAGGAAACATCACTATGAACAAAGCTAGTGAAGGTGACAGAATTCCAGCTGAGCTATTTCAAATCCTAAAAGATGATGCTGTTGAAGTTCTGCACTCAATATGCCAGCATATCTGGAAAACTCAGCAGTGACCACAGGACTACAAAAGGTTAGTTTTCATTCCATTCCCAAAGAAAGGCAATGTCAAAGAATGCTCAAACTACCGCTCAATTGCACTCATCTCACACGCTAACAAAGTAATGCTCAAAATTCTCCAAGCCAGGTTTCAACAGTACATGAACTGAGAAATTCCAGATGCTCAAACTGGATTTAAAAAGGCGGAGGAATCAGAGATCAAATTGCCAACATCCACTGGATCACAGAAAAAGCCAGAGAGTTCCAGAAAAACATCTACTTCTGCTTTCTTGACTATGCCAAAGCCTTTGACTGTGTGGATCATAGCAAACTGTGGAAAATTCTTTAAGAGATGGGAATATCAGACCACCTCACCGGCCTCGTGAGAAACCTCAATGCAGGTCAAGGTGTAACAGTTAGAACTGGACATGGAACAACGGAAATTGGGAAAAGAGTATGTCAAGGCTGTATATTGTCATCCTGCTTATCTAATTTCTATGCAGAGTACATCATGGGCAGTGCTGGCTTGATGAGGCACAAGTTGGAATCAAGATTTCTGGGACAAATATCAATAACCTCAGATATGCAAATGATGCCACCCTTATAGCAGAAAGCAAAGAGGAACTAAAAAGTCTCATGATGAAAGTGGAAGAGAGTGAAAAAGCTGGCTAAAACTCAACTTTCAAAAAACTAAAATCATGGCATCCAGTCCCATCACTTCATGTCAGATAGATGGGGAAACAATGGAAATGGTGACAGACTTTATTTATTGGGCTCCGAAACCACTGCAGATGGTGACTACAGCCATGCAATTGAAAGATGCTTGCTCCTTGGAAGAAAAGGTATGACTAACCTAGCAGTGTTAGTCACTCAGTCATGTGTGACTCTTTGTTGACCCCATGCACTGTAGCCTGTCAGGCTTCCCTGTTCATGGAATTCTCCAGGCAAGAATACTGGAGTGGGATGCCGTTTCATTCTCCAGACCAACCTACACAGCATACTAACAACCAGAGACATCACTTTTCCAGGAAATGTCCATGTGGTCAAAACTATGGTTTTTCCAATAGTCATGTATGGATGTGAGAGTTGGACCTAAAGAAGACTGAAAGCCAATGAATTGATGCTTTTGAACTGTGATGCTGGAGAAGATTCTTGAGAGTTCCTTGGACTGCAAGGACGTTCAACCTGCCCATCCTAAAAGAGATCAGTCCTGAATATTTATTAGAAGGACTGATGCTGAAGCTAATGCTCCAGTACTCTGGCCACCTGATACAAAGAGCTGACTCATTAGAAAAGACCCTGATGCTGGGAAAGATTGAAGGCAGGAGGAGAAGGGGATGACAGAGGATGAGATGGTTGTATGGCATCACTGGATCAATGGACATGAGTCTGAGAAAGCTCTGGGAGATGGTGAATGACAGGGAAGCCTGGCGTGCTGCAGTCCATGGGGTCGTGGAAAGTATCAGACACAATTGAGTAACTGAACAACAAAAACAGTATTTAAAGCTATCTTAACCTTCAGATTTAGCAATTGATTGTGGTTAGCTTCCCCTCATCCTTCACTGCTGGGCCTCTTTTCCAGTTCCTAGAACCCTACAGAAAAACTTGACTGTTTTTAGATGTACATTGAATACGCTAGCTTGAAATCATTGACCAGGGTCATATGTCAGGACTCTGGAGAATTTGATAGCAACTCTGAATCAGCCCTGGTATTCCTGGTATTTAGAAAGAATGAGAAAAAAATAATGATTACCTTATACAGCAACTTCTCATGCACAGGCTGTAATTGCCAAGTGACCAGATGTCAATATAATCAGCTTTTTGCAATGGCTATAGGAATTCTATAGGATCTGGAATGCTGAGATACTTACTTATCTTGCTGATAGCAAAATAAACTTGTCACCAAGCCCTTGATATTTAGGCCCTGTGGGAACTAATTCTCTTTACAGTTACAGCAATCTGAAGTGCCCCAAACATTAACTACTAGGAAAGGGAAAGACAAAAATGTCACTGTCAGTAATTTCCAAAGTATATCACACCACCATTTCTTTTCTAATCCTCTCTTCTAACCCAATGCTAAGTAGCTTCAGTCGTGTCCGAGTCTGTGCGACCTCATAGATGACAGCCCACCAGGCTTCCCCGTCCCTGGGATTCTCCAGGCAAGAACACTGGAGTGGGTTGCCATTTCCTTCTCCAATGCATGAAAGAGAAAAGTGAAAGTGAAGTCGTTCAGTCGTGTCCGACTCTAGCGACCCCATGGACTGCAGACTACCAGGCTCCTCCGTCCATGGGATTTTCCAGGCAAAAGTACTGGAGTGGAGTGCCATTGCCTTCTCTGAACCCAACGCTAAACTTACTCAAATAATAATTCTCTGATTAAGAAAATGGCTGCATTCAAATCCATTAAAGCAAAAGTCTTTGAAGTTAGGAGCTTCCCTGGTGGCTCAGATGCTAAAGTGTCTGCCTGAAATGTGGGAAACCCAGGTTCAATCCCTGAGTCAGGAAGATCCCCTGGAGAAGGAAATGGCAACCCACTCCAGTACTCTTGCCTGGAAAATCCCATGGATAGAGGAA
>SJYW01047761.1:139588-165935 GCA_006410735.1 Raphicerus campestris
AGGGAATATTTCATGCAAAAATGGGCCCAATAAAGGATGGAAACAGTATGAACTTAACAGAAGCAGATGTTAAGAAGAAGTGGCAAGAATACACAGAATAACAACAAAAAATGACCTTAAATGACCAAGATAATCATGATGGTGTGATCACTCACCTAGAGCCTGACATCCTAGAGTACAAAGTCAAGCGGGCCTTAGGAAACATCACTATGAACAAAGCTAGTGAAGGTGACAGAATTCCAGCTGAGCTATTTCAAATCCTAAAAGATGATGCTGTTGAAGTTCTGCACTCAATATGCCAGCATATCTGGAAAACTCAGCAGTGACCACAGGACTACAAAAGGTTAGTTTTCATTCCATTCCCAAAGAAAGGCAATGTCAAAGAATGCTCAAACTACCGCTCAATTGCACTCATCTCACACGCTAACAAAGTAATGCTCAAAATTCTCCAAGCCAGGTTTCAACAGTACATGAACTGAGAAATTCCAGATGCTCAAACTGGATTTAAAAAGGCGGAGGAATCAGAGATCAAATTGCCAACATCCACTGGATCACAGAAAAAGCCAGAGAGTTCCAGAAAAACATCTACTTCTGCTTTCTTGACTATGCCAAAGCCTTTGACTGTGTGGATCATAGCAAACTGTGGAAAATTCTTTAAGAGATGGGAATATCAGACCACCTCACCGGCCTCGTGAGAAACCTCAATGCAGGTCAAGGTGTAACAGTTAGAACTGGACATGGAACAACGGAAATTGGGAAAAGAGTATGTCAAGGCTGTATATTGTCATCCTGCTTATCTAATTTCTATGCAGAGTACATCATGGGCAGTGCTGGCTTGATGAGGCACAAGTTGGAATCAAGATTTCTGGGACAAATATCAATAACCTCAGATATGCAAATGATGCCACCCTTATAGCAGAAAGCAAAGAGGAACTAAAAAGTCTCATGATGAAAGTGGAAGAGAGTGAAAAAGCTGGCTAAAACTCAACTTTCAAAAAACTAAAATCATGGCATCCAGTCCCATCACTTCATGTCAGATAGATGGGGAAACAATGGAAATGGTGACAGACTTTATTTATTGGGCTCCGAAACCACTGCAGATGGTGACTACAGCCATGCAATTGAAAGATGCTTGCTCCTTGGAAGAAAAGGTATGACTAACCTAGCAGTGTTAGTCACTCAGTCATGTGTGACTCTTTGTTGACCCCATGCACTGTAGCCTGTCAGGCTTCCCTGTTCATGGAATTCTCCAGGCAAGAATACTGGAGTGGGATGCCGTTTCATTCTCCAGACCAACCTACACAGCATACTAACAACCAGAGACATCACTTTTCCAGGAAATGTCCATGTGGTCAAAACTATGGTTTTTCCAATAGTCATGTATGGATGTGAGAGTTGGACCTAAAGAAGACTGAAAGCCAATGAATTGATGCTTTTGAACTGTGATGCTGGAGAAGATTCTTGAGAGTTCCTTGGACTGCAAGGACGTTCAACCTGCCCATCCTAAAAGAGATCAGTCCTGAATATTTATTAGAAGGACTGATGCTGAAGCTAATGCTCCAGTACTCTGGCCACCTGATACAAAGAGCTGACTCATTAGAAAAGACCCTGATGCTGGGAAAGATTGAAGGCAGGAGGAGAAGGGGATGACAGAGGATGAGATGGTTGTATGGCATCACTGGATCAATGGACATGAGTCTGAGAAAGCTCTGGGAGATGGTGAATGACAGGGAAGCCTGGCGTGCTGCAGTCCATGGGGTCGTGGAAAGTATCAGACACAACTGAGTAACTGAACAACAAAAACAGTATTTAAAGCTATCTTAACCTTCAGATTTAGCAACTGATTGTGGTTAGCTTCCCCTCATCCTTCACTGCTGGGCCTCTTTTCCAGTTCCTAGAACCCTACAGAAAAACTTGACTGTTTTTAGATGTACATTGAATATGCTAGCTTGAAATCACTGACCAGGGTCATATGTCAGGACTCTGGAGAATTTGATAGCAACTCTGAATCAGCCATGGTATTCCTGGTATTTAGAAAGAATGAGAAAAAAATAATGATTACCTTATACAGCAACTTCTCATGCACAGGCTGTAATTGCCAAGTGACCAGATGTCAATATAATCAACTTTTTGCAATGGCTATAGGAATTCTATAGGATCTGGAATACTGAGATACTTACTTATCTTGCTGATAGCAAAATAAACTTGTCACCAAGACCTTGATATTTAGGCCCTGTGGGAACTAATTCTCTTTACAGTTACAGCAATCTGAAGTGCCCAAAACATTAACTACTAGGAAAGGGAAAGACAAAAATGTCACTGTCAGTAATTTCCAAAGTATATCACACCACCATTTCTTTTCTAATCCTCTCTTCTAACCCAATGCTAAGTAGCTTCAGTCGTGTCCGAGTCTGTGCGACCTCATAGATGACAGCCCACCAGGCTTCCCCGTCCCTGGGATTCTCCAGGCAAGAACACTGGAGTGGGTTGCCATTTCCTTCTCCAATGCATGAAAGAGAAAAGTGAAAGTGAAGTCGTTCAGTCGTGTCCGACTCTAGCGACCCCATGGACTGCAGATTACCAGGCTCCTCCGTCCATGGGATTTTCCAGGCAAAAGTACTGGAGTGGAGTACCATTGCCTTCTCTGAACCCAACGCTAAACTTACTCAAATAATAATTCTCTGATTAAGAAAATGGCTGCATTCAAATCCATTAAAGCAAAAGTCTTTGAAGTTAGGAGCTTCCCTGGTGGCTCAGATGCTAAAGTGTCTGCCTGAAATGTGGGAAACCCAGGTTCAATCCCTGAGTCAGGAAGATCCCCTGGAGAAGGAAATGGCAACCCACTCCAGTACTCTTGCCTGGAAAATCCCATGGATAGAGGAACCTGGTAGGCTAGAGTCCATGGGGTCACAAAGGAGTCGGATATGACTGAGTGACTTCACTTTCCTTTAACTTTCCTTTGAAGTTAGGGTACACTGACATATCAATTACAAATTAAGAATACATTTTCTGGTATGCAAAGGGCTTTTAATTTTTTCAGAAAACACATAAGCTACACATATATTGTATATAAATTCAGCAAAGCAGTGGGAAAAGAATAAAAGAATCACTCATAATCAATCTTGACCATCAGAGATAAGAGGTGATAAAATTTTGGATTTTGCAACCAGACTTAATATGTGGAAAATAATATGACTATCAACCTCATGTAGCATGACTATAGTTCTATTCAAGGCAGCATTTTCAACAATTGTTCTACCCAACCAGACACTGCCATCAGGTCAGCCTTAAGAATTTCTCCTGTACTCTTATACTATACTCTCAAAACTTCCTGAATCTCACTTTCATTATCCTCATATATTTAGAATGATTAATAAAATTAGCCTATCAAATAATCATATTACCTGCAGTAACTAATTCCATATAACTCAGATTTAAAATTTCTCATGTGTAAAAAATTAAGTTCAATAATGTAAATTTGGTCCAACTTAAAAATGTTTGATACTCAATACACTTACCTTGTTTTTTAGAACAAGAGATCTTTATTAGGCAAATATAATCAAATACTGGAGAAGGCAATGGCACCCCACTCCAGTACTCTTGCCTGGAGAATCCCATGGATGGAGGAGCCTGTTAGGCTGCACTCCACGGGGTCATTAAGAGTCAGACATGACTGAGCGACTTCACTTTCACTTTTCACTTTCATGCATTGGAGATGGAAATGGCAACCCACTCTAGTGTTCTTGCCTGGAGAATCCTGCCGGGGTCCAGCCCTGGTGGATCCAGGGTGATTCGAAGGTGAGACGGAGTCAGCGTCCTTGGAAATAACTTATTACATATATAGAGAGAGATTAGAAATGGATAGTGTAGTGGGAAATATTAATGGAGAAAAAGAGGCTTAATAACCTGGTTTATGTGGAATACCAATCACCACCTATATAGGCCACAGGTGTCTTTCCATTCTCCCAAAGGAGAGGAGGCACTGAGGCCTCCCTGGTCTGATCTTAGAAGCCCAGGAAAAATTAGCAGGCTTGGTGAGCACCTACATTCCAGATGGGAATTCAGCCAGAAAAACGGGGAGCAAGAAAGAAATGACATAGGGGAATCAGTCTTTCCAGGAACTGATCCCATTTCTTTTTTAGGTTTGCTTATATACCTTTTGTTACACATAGGGATGAATACAGAGTCACGTGGGGTCAGCAGTCCTGACCATTATCAAAATCAGGTACTTTACATTTAAAAAAAAGGTCTTAGGGGTTTTACATCATCTTCTGGCCATGAGGCCTGCTGACATTTACGACACTTTCTTTCTGATAACCAAAAACTTATTTTTTCCAAGGGTGTTTTTTCTTAAACCAGGCACCACCCTCCAAATAAAGTTGCATTCCTATACGGTGAGGGTGTAGTGAGTTACAATCAAGAAAGGAATTTATTTCATCCAAGGTTAACATGATTAATCTTAAAGGTTAATATTTATTTCTCCTATATGTTAGTTATATTCATTATAAGAGCAGAGAATATGGAGATTTAGCAGCAAACATCAGCCCAACAAATGAAAACCCTTCACCAATGTTCCCCTTAAGATCTGTTTAGTCATAAGATAGTGATAAAGTTACATTTTTACATAGCAAGGACACAGCAGTTTATAACAAAGTACAGTGATCTATTACAAAAGAGAAAATTCATTAACTCAAAAAGTCTAGTATTGCTAACCTTAAAAACTACTATATTTCCTTCTCTATATTCCAAATACATTGATTAATATATTCCCAGGTGCCTAAGGATATGGAGGCCTGGCAGCAATCATTGACTCAACAATGAGAAAAGCCCTATGCTGATTTAGACTCTCAAAATACTCCAAAACTCTCTGTGCTGTTTATGGTTGAGAGGTAATAAACAATCATGTGTGTAGTGGCAGGAGTATGGATAATCCTGTCACACAAGCTAGTTTGCCAGCAGAGAAGTTTGACCTGAAACACCCTTGTCACACACAGGACAGGGAATTAGTAGCAATTATTGGCACAACAAATGAAAAAAACCCTTCAACAATATAATTCCTAACCAACCCACTATACTAACAATTTCTAACTTCCCAAAAGAATTTGCCTTTAGTAAGTCTAAAACATCTCATGCCTCTCACAGTTGGGAGGCTGTAAACAATCACATGTGGCCGGACAAACCTATACAGGCGAGCTAGATAAACTTCAGAGGAGTTCGTAAGTTGAAACACTCTTGTCACGCCCAGGAATTTTTATTAACTGGAGCTGCAAGTTAACTCCTTCTCCGAGAGAAATGGTTATGGGGGAGAGCCCCCCATAAAGTCAGAGGTATAGATGAGAGCATAAAACAGACTCTGGTTTTGGGGGTAGATGCTCGGGAACAGGGGGTTTCCTGAGGCTTGATCACACCTTTGCGTATGCCAAGCCTCCTTCCTCATGACCTTTGCCATGAGCAGAGTTCCTCACGCTGGCTCCCAGCAGAATCCCAGGGACGGGGGAGCCTGGTGGGCTGCCGTCTATGGGGTCACACAGAGTTGGACACGACTGACACGACTTAGCAGTAGCAGCAGCATAATCAAATACAGTTTATGATATTTTAAAAACACTAAAACAATAAATGCATAGTCATAGTAGCACTTCTCAAAGAAGAAAAAGATATATTTAAGCAAAATTATTCCTTGCTTCCAGTGTGCTGATGAGCAGTGAAAATGCCAGAGTGAAATTAAAAGATTACAACAAAAGACAAAAAAAACTGGCTAACTGTAATTAAGAAGTTATAGATTTTTTAAAATGCATGTATGCATCTTACAGTTCAAAACTTTCAGTTTGTAATTTAAAGAGAAGATGAATCAACCCTAAAATAGTATTAAATAGCATTTAATAAATATCAACATTGGATAAGAGAGTAGAATAGTCAAGGGCCCAAGTAGCAAGGTAGCAGGTAAGGACTGGGAAAAAGCAGATCAAAGGTGAAAGATGGAGTGTCTCCTATAATGGTATGAAAACCATCATACTCAAAAGGAGTTGAAAATTTATGTCCTCACAAAAAAGCTGCATACAAATGTTTATGGTTGTTTTATTCAAAACTTGGAAGCAACCAATATGTCTTTCAACAGATGAACAGATAAACTACTATACATCCAGACCACAGGCTGTTACTCTGCTAAAAAGAAATGAGGCATCAAGCAATGGAAAGACATGGAGAACCCTATTAAATCCATATTACTTGGTGAAAGAAGCCAGTCTACAAGAACTATGTACTGTATGATTCCAACTGTATGACATTCTGGAAAAGGCAAAACTATGGAGACTGTTTTTAAAAAACTGGTTTTGGTGGTTGCCAATGGTTAGGGGACAGAAGGATAAATATGCAAGAGACACAGAAGCTTGTTAAGACAGTGAAACAATTTTTAGGAATACTGTAATGGTGGATATATGCCATTATACATTTAAACCCATAAAATTTGTAGACACATACTTAGAGAATATATGGATACCAAAAGAGAAGGAGGGGGCAGATGGGAAGAATTAGGAGATTCAGACTGGTCATGTACGGATGTGAGAGTTGGACTGTGAAGAAAGCTGAGCATCAAAGAATTGATGCTTTTGAACTGTGGTGTTGGAGAAGACTTTTGAGAGTCCCTTGGACTGCAAGGAGATCCAACCAGTCCATCCTAAAGGAGATCAGCCCCGATTGTTCACTGGAAGGACTCATGTTGAAGCTGAAACTCCAATACTTTGGCCATCTGATGTGAAGAATTGACTCATTGGAATCTTTCCCTGATGCTGGGAAAGATTGAGGGAGGGAGGAGAAGGGGATGACAGAGGATGAGATGGTTGGATGGCATCACCGACTCAATGGACATGAGTTTGGGTAAACTCCAGGAGTTGTACCCAGTGGACAGGGAGGCCTGGCATGCTGCAGTTCATGGGGTCGCAAAGAGTCGGACATGACTGAGTGACTGAACTGAACTGAATAAGTAAACAAAGGTGACAAGAGGGAGACACAAATACTACCAAGGAAAATTCCCTGGTGGTCTTGGAACTTTCACTGCCATGGGCCTGGGTTCAATCCCTGGTCAGGGAACTAAAATCCTGCAAGCCATGTGGCATGGTCAAAAAATAATCAAGTATTTTAAAAATAAAAATAAATGTAAGATGTATAAAAATAAGCAAGTAGGTTAAGCAAATAAATACTACTACTTATGACAAAAGAAGGCAGGAAAAATGAAGAAAAGGCAAGAAAGAAAATTGTGTTAGTCACTCAGTCATGTCCAACTCTGCAACCCCGTAGACTGTAGCCCATCAGGTTCCTCTGTCCATGGTATCTGCCAGGCAAGAATACTAGAATGGATATCCATTCCCTTCTCCAGGGAATCTTCCCAAGCAAAGGATCAAACCTGGGTCTTCTGTGTTACAGGCAGATTCTTTACCATCTGAACCATGAGGGAAGCCCTGATAGTCTAAAAGCAATGATAAACTATACACACACACACACACACACACACACACACACACACACCCCCCATAGTGTGTGTGTGTACGTGCACATGTGAGTGTTCAGTCCTGTCCAACTGTTTAAAGCCCCATGGACTGCAGCCTGCCAGGCTCCTCTGCCCATGGACTTTCCCAGACAGTTCTGGAGAGAGTTGCCATTTCCTACTCAAGAGGATCTTCCCAAGCCAGGGATTGAACCTACATCTCCTGCGTCGGCAAGGAGGATTCTGTACCACTAGTGCATCTGGGAAGCCCATATACCATGGTAATACTAACCAAAAAGAGCGGGGTGAGGAGGTGACAGTATAACACTCCATTCCTTTTCTCTCTCCCCTTCAGTCTATAACCAGCCAAACATCTGTAACATGATAAAGTTTCCTCTGCTCAACACACACTGGAGAGTTCTACAGATGCCTACATCTGAAGATTGGTGGCCTNTTCACAGCATCATCTTTTAGGATTTGAAATAGCTCAACTGGACTTCCATCACCTCCACTAGCTTTGTTCATAGTGATGCTTCCTAAGGCCCACTTGACTTTGCACTCTAGGATGTCTGGCTCTAGGTGAGTAATAACACCATCGTGATCATCTGGGTCATGAAGATCTTTTTTGTATAGTTCTGTGTATTCTTGCTCCCTCTTAATAATTTCTGCTTCTGTTAGGTCCATACTGTCTTTTAATGAGCCCATCTTTGCATGAAATGTTCCTTGGTATCTCTAATTTTCTTGAAGAGATCTCTGGTCTTTCCCACTCCATTGTTTTCCTCTATTTCTTTGCATTGATCACTGAGGAAAGCTTTCTTATCTCTCCTTGCTATTTTTTGGAACTCTGCATTTAAATGGGTATATCTTTCCTTTTCTGCTTTGCCTTTGCTTCTCTTCTTTTCTCAGCTATTTGTAGGCCTCAAATAGCCATTTTGCCTTTTTGCATTTCTTTTTCTTGGGGAAGGTTTTGATCACAGGTTTTGAATGTTATAAACTGTCATCCATAGTTCTTCAGGCACTCTATCATATCTAATCCCTTTAATCTATTTGTCACTTCCACTGTACAATCATAAGGGATTTGATTTAGGTCATACCTGAATGGTCTAGGGGTATTCCCTACTTTCTTCAATTTAAGTCTGAATTTGGCAATAAGGAGTTCATGATCTTAGCCACATTCAGCTCCCAGTCTTGTTTTTTTGTTTGTTTGTTTGTTTTTTGTTGACTGTATAGTGCATCTCCTTCAACTGCACAGAATATATCAATCTGATTTCAGTATTGACCATATGGTGATGTCCATGTGGAGAGTCGTGTCTTGTGTTGTTGGAAGAGGGTGTTTTTTATGATCAGTGTGGTCTCTTGGCAAAACTATGTTAGACTTTGCCCTGCTTCATTTTGTACTCCAAGGCCAAACTTGCCTGTTACTCCAGGTATTTGTCTTCCTACATTTGCATTCCAGTCCCCTATAATGAAAAGGACATCTTTTGGAGGTATTAGTTCTAGAAGGTCTTGTAGGTCTTCATAGAACTCTTCCACTTCAGCTTCTCTGACGTTAATGGTTGGGTCATAGACTTTAATTACTGTGATATGAATGGTTTGCCTTGGAAATGAACAGAAATCATTCTATCATTTTTGAGACTATACCCAAGTATGACATTTTCAACTCTTTTGTTAACTATGAGAGCTACTCTGTTTATTCTAAGAGATTCTTGCCCACAGTAGTAGATATAATGGTCATCCAAATTCAATTCATCCATTCCAGTCCATTTTAGCTCACTGATTCCTTAAATGCCGATGTTCACTCTTGACACCTCCTGCTTGACCACTTCCAACTTACCTGGATTTGTGGACCTAACATTCCAGGTTCCTATACAATATTGCTCTTTACTCCATCAGACTTTACTTCCATCACCAGTCACATCTACAACTGGGCGTTGTTTTCACTTTGGTTCCATCTCTTCATTCTTTCTGGAGTTATTTCTCTACTCTTCTCCAGTAGCATATTGGGCATCTACCAACCTGAGGAATTCATCTTTCAGTGTCTTGTCTTTTTGCCTTTTCATACTCTTCATCAAGTGCTCAAGGCAAGCATACTCAAATGGTTTACCATTCCCTTCTCCAGTGGACCATGTTTTGTCAGAACTCTCCACCATGACCCGTCCATCTTGGGGGGGCCCTACATGGTATGGCTCATCATTCATTGAGTTAGACAAGGCTGTGATCCATGTGATCAGTTTGGTTAATTTTCTGTGATTATGGTTTTCATTCTGTCTTCCCTCTGATGGATAAAGATAAGAAACTTGTGGAAGCTTCTGGATGGGAGGGACTGTCTATGGGGGAATATGGGTCTTGTTCTGATGGGCAGTCAATCTTTAATTTTCTGCTGATGGGCATGGCTGTGTTCCCTCCCCATAATTTCGCCTGAGGCCAAGAAACTTCGAGGAGAAAAGTGTCACATTTTAAAACTCTCCATTGAAGAGATCAGAATTAGCTATATTTCCTTACCAAAGACATAAATCAGAACTTTTGGCTTATTCTAGAAGAGCAAATTTGAGCTGGAAAGAAGAGTAAAAAATTACTGGTAAAACAAACTCAAAATGTTGCAGCACAGAGGTGGCTAAAGAGAAGTCTTAAGGCAGGGGCTGATTCTGCACCACCAGGGAAGCCCTAATAGTGGAAATACTATGAGACAATTGGGCTTCCCAGGTGGCGCTGGTGGTAAAGAATCTGCCTGCAATGCAGGAGACACAAGAGACGTAGGTGCTATCCCTGGGTCAGGAAGATCTCCTGGAGGAGGGCATGCAACCACTCCAGTATTCTTGCCTGGAGAATCTCACTGAGAGAGGAGCCTGGTGGGCTACAAAGGGTTATAAAGAGTCGGACATGACTGAAACAACTTAGCAAACATACACAATATGCAGAGTACTGCCTCAAGAAGTCTGGATATAAAAGAAAATTTTAGTACTTAGCAATAATAGCAGAGTAAAATAGGGAACTGTGCGTATATGTGTAAGACCAGGAAGGGGAAGGGGGTGTCAGAGGAATGAGAATTGGTGCACATTTTAAACACAAGAAAATATACTAGCAATAAGAACCCCAGAACAAAATAATTTAATTGGCAGACTACATATCCAGATGTTAACTTTTTTTTTAAGCTCAACCTATTTCTTTTCAACTTTTTATTTTGTATAGCAGTATAACCGATGAACAATGTTGTGATAATTTCAGGTGAATAGCAACAGGACTTGGCCATACATAATATACGTATCCATTCTCCCCTAAATGCCCCTCCCATCCAGGCTGCCACATGACACTGAGCAGAGTTCCATGTGTTATACAGTATGTCCTTGCTGGTAATCCATTTAAAAAAATATTAGTGTGTATATGTCCATCCCAACTCCCTAGCTATCCCTTCCCCTCAATCTTTCCCCAGCATGAATGATGACTTTTTTAAGTCTGTCTTCCACATCTCTTTAGACATGCTCTGTCCAAAATGGTAGCCACCAACCGCATATGGCTATTTAAACTTAATCAAGTCAAAATTTTAGTTCCGTATTCACACCAGCTACATTTCAAGTGCTTGACAGTGACTCATAGCTAGTGACTATGATGTCAGACATATTTATAATAGTCTCCTAGTCTCAGAAATTTCTATTGGAAAAACCACAGTCTTTCAAAAGCATGTAATCAACTATGAATGTTCCAAAAATGCTTTTGTATTATAATGAAATATTGTATTCATCCTCTTTGGTCCTCCTCCTCCAGAGTAAGCACAAGTACATAAGCACATGCGTGCGCACACCCGCATGCACGTACACACACAGACACAGTATTTTACCATGAAAGACATAAATCAAACAGAATCTAACTTGCACAGAACCACAAGCTTGATTACAAATTCCTAGAAGTACTACATGACTGGCGGGGGGGGGNACATGCGTGTGCACACCTGCATGCACGCACACACACAGACACAGTATTTTACCATGAAAGACATAAATCAAACAGAATCTAACTTGCACAGAACCACAAGCTTGATTACAAATCCCTAGAAGTACTACATGACTGGCGGGGGGGGATGTTTTCTTTTTTAGCTGTTTTTCCTCACACATCAATACATCAAGCATTTTCAATGAACACACTTCACAGATGGGTTTCACAGATGGGCAGACTGAGGCCTAAAATGAGGAATGGCAGTTGCTCCAGCGTGTTTCTCTCGCTGAGGATTCTCTTCTTAGCAGCCAGACCTCAGCCTGCTCTGTCTCCAGGTACTTTGAGAGGTAGTGTTTCCTCTGCTCTCTGACAGGTGTCAAAAACCTCACCCACAGGCTCTGTCAGATGCTAGATGAGAAATTAACCACCACATGTACCTCCTACCAGATTTGTGTTTTGTATGGAGGTGGTATTTCATCTGACACAATCACCCAGTGCATTATTATGGCATGTAAATGCTGCTTTCCTGCCAAGGAACCAAATAAAAACTCTTTAAAAAAGCATCCTCTTCAGTCTCCTCCCTCTCTGTTTTCACTACAAATACCATTACTTATATATACATCCATGTGTTTAATAAAGTTACATTCATACATGCATCCAGAGTACATGAGCATGTCATAAAAACAGACCAGAACAATAAAAGGGCACACATTTTTAAGGGATGAGAAGGACAAAAACATAGCAAAAAAAAAAAAAACACACACACTATGAGTAACTAACTCCACTTTCCCAAATTTCCACAGTGGAAGACTGAATTTTTCTGGCATACGACTCCCAAGAAAATTCTGCTTGGCATTTTAGGGACTTGTGAGAATAGATAGAGTCAATAGTACTAGACAACTCAAATTATAATTCTTGATGATTACTTTAGACCTTCACCTTTTTGTTCATTGTATTGACATCATTGTACCCACCCAGGAAAAAATATGGGCAGCTACCAACACAAGAGAACAGTCTCCATGATACATCAGAATTATCTGATTGATCAAGACTATTCCCACCAAACCCTGTCCAGTAATTTGCATGATTATTCTCCTCAAATTCTTAAGCACTTCCAAGAGCTTCCTCCCTTCATTCAAGAGACTCATGATCCCCTAAGAAGTCTTTGTTTCAGTCAGCAAGTTTAGCAAATAATTGTTTTCACCCATATCCCCTGCTGCCTGTCACTTCTGTTCAGACCACAGCTCAAATATCTCCACAATGAGGGGGAAAGTTATCTTTATATAGGAACATATTATGCTTGCTTACTGTGTTATCTTCCCTAAATATAGTTTTATATAACCCTTATACATTCCTTGTAAGAGCAAGAATGCATCTGTTTTGCTTATCATACTGTGACTGCCACATTCTGGGCAGTCAAATAATTATTTAATAAAATCCAGTTGAGCCTCTAGAACTAAGTTCTAGTGCACAGTGAATTTAAGGGATTGAGATACACATTAAGTGACAACAAAAGGAAATAATCAAGCAAATCAAAAATGTGGGAAATTATACATAGTAATTGACTTGAACTCTTCATGGTGAAAACAAAGTGGAGAGATTATCTGAGGAAGATTTAGATGTTCAATGACTTATGGAATTGTTATTTTCTTGGAAACAACAATGACATTGTCATAACTTAGCCAAATGTCCTTATTCTTAAGAGATTCACACTGAATTATTAATGGGTGAAATTTTTATGTACCTGGAACTTAAACTTTCAAATGGAATGCTGAAACTCAGTGTATATGTCAACAAAGAGAGAATGAGNACCAAACCCTGTCCAGTAATTTGCATGATTATTCTCCTCAAATTCTTAAGCACTTCCAAGAGCTTCCTCCCTTCATTCAAGAGACTCATGATCCCCTAAGAAGTCTTTGTTTCAGTCAGCAAGTTTAGCAAATAATTGTTTTCACCCATATCCCCTGCTGCCTGTCACTTCTGTTCAGACCACAGCTCAAATATCTCCACAATGAGGGGGAAAGTTATCTTTATATAGGAACATATTATGCTTGCTTACTGTGTTATCTTCCCTAAATATAGTTTTATATAACCCTTATACATTCCTTGTAAGAGCAAGAATGCATCTGTTTTGCTTATCATACTGTGACTGCCACATTCTGGGCAGTCAAATAATTATTTAATAAAATCCAGTTGAGCCTCTAGAACTAAGTTCTAGTGCACAGTGAATTTAAGGGATTGAGATACACATTAAGTGACAACAAAAGGAAATAATCAAGCAAATCAAAAATGTGGGAAATTATACATAGTAATTGACTTGAACTCTTCATGGTGAAAACAAAGTGGAGAGATTATCTGAGGAAGATTTAGATGTTCAATGACTTATGGAATTGTTATTTTCTTAGAAACAACAATGACATTGTCATAACTTAGCCAAATGTCCTTATTCTTAAGAGATTCACACTGAATTATTAATGGGTGAAATTTTTATGTACCTGGAACTTAAACTTTCAAATGGAATGCTGAAACTCAGTGTATATGTCAACAAAGAGAGAATGAGGAAAAGTAGATAGTAATTATATAGGTGTTTACTGTGCTTGTCTTTTGACTTACTTTGCTTTTTTATGAAAATTTTCTAAGTTGGAAAAAACAGCATCTGAATAAGTGACCAGCTAGATAAAAGGTAGCAAGTTCTTATTCATTCTAGCCTACCTAATATAAAATAGTCAGGATGCAAAACTGCTCCAAATTTTCATAATAAGAATGTTTCCTTATGCTTATTTTTAAGAGTCTAAGCCACTGGTTTCTTGACTTATAACAAGCTGTATGTCCTTTATACCACTTGATTCAGTGATACTCCTTACAGAATGAAAGCCCAGATATCAGCAATCATGTCCACCAATTCATTTCCAATGCCTATACTAGAGTATCAAACACAGAATGATGATAAGTAAGTTACTGAAAGTCAAAGTGTTAGTCACTTAGTTGTGTCCACCTCTTTGCAACTGCATGGACTACAGCCCACCAGGCCTCTGTTCGCAGTATTCTCCAGACAAGAATACTGGAGTGGGTTGCCATTCCTTTTCTTCCTGACTCAGGGATTGAACCCACGTCTCATACACTGTAGATGAAGTCTTTACGGCCTGAGCCACCAGCAAAGCCCAATAAATTACTCTAGGAACAAAAATATATGCAGAACAGCTGCCTGCTGAGGTAAGGTATGGATCTTGAGCATCTAGATTGAGATTTTGGAACCAGTCCCAGGAAAGCCAGCCATGAAAGGGAAAGTAACTAACTCTGCAAAGTGAAGTAAGTCTGGTTCAGTTCTCAAATGTTTACAGTGCACCTTATGCGAAGCCCATCTCAAACTCCATGGTCACAGAAAAGGGCATCCTGCAGTGCCCAAAATGGCATAAAGCAAACTAACGAATTCCCATTTCCTTTGACTTTCCCAGATTGCTCACTGGAATATAAAATACAAGACAGCCAGAGTTTGACTATTTGTTCACACTGCTATACTGCTGCTGCTGCTAAGTCACTTCAGTCGTGTCCAACTCTGTGCGACCCCATAGACGGCAGCCCACCAGGCTACCCTGTCCCAGGGATCCTCCAGGCAAGAACACTGGAGTGGGTTGCCATTTCCTTCTCCAATGCATGAAAGTGAAAGTGAAAAGTGAAGTCACTCAGTCATGTCCAACCCTCAGCGACCCATGGACTGCAGCCTTCCAGGCTCCTGCATCCATGGGATTTTCCAGGCAAGAGTACTGGAGTGGCGTGCCATTGCCTTCTCCAACTGCTATACTATCAGTGCCTAAAAAGAGTGCTTAGAATCTGTTAGATACCCAGTAAGTACTCCGGGAGTTGGTGAGGGACAGGGAGGCCTGGCGTGCTGTGATTCATGGGGTCACAAAGAGTCAGACACGACTGAGCGACTGAACTGAAGTGAAGTATATGCTGAATGAATTAGTGAATTCTGGTAAAACAATGGTTCTCTGATTTAAGCATTCATTAGAATCACGTGAAACATTTGCTAAAACATAGGTTGCTGGACCTCACTCCCAGAATATTTGATTTGGTACTTCTGGAGTGTGGGACAAAATGCATCCCTAACAAACTACTATGTAATGCTAATACTACTGGCCTGGGACCATGTGTGGAGAAATACTGCTGTAGGAGACCTCTCTTTTAGCTTTCCCTTGCTTCACAAAGCTCCTGCTTCAGAAATAAAAACAGTACTATGCAGTTCTTTTGTATAAAATACTTAATGTACCTCATTGTTTATTTGACCAATAATCTTCTTATGGTATTACAGAAACATTTCAGTTTAGATTAGTCAAAATTCAGACACTTTCCCATCAATCAAGCCAAATATTTACCATAGGTATTTTTCTCCCTGCCAGGGAAGCTAGAATTCTGTATTAGCAGCTCAGCATACTACTCCTCCAGCTCATATTTGTGTATTTGGGAGAAGGCTGGGAAAATACACACTATCTCTTTGCAGCATGATTGCTCTGTGAAGCATGTCTGCCCCCAGAGAAATCAGGTGCCTTGTGCACAGCAGAAATTTATGTAAAAGAAAGTCGGTTTATGAGAGGCGAATGTGGAACCCAAATTTATCTCCCAGTGACAACTTCAGAATCTGAAAATTTCCAACTTCTCCCCTTGTGTGTTGCTTGAAATTGCTGTTTTTCAAGTCAAGAACACCTGTTTAGTGTTTTTTTCCTCGCCCTCCCTGGTAAATGAAGCCGCTAGGAAAACAGCATCTGAAGGTTTTAATGAATAAGACACACAAAGTACTGACAGATTTCAGCACATTATACAACCCTTACCCTGTCCTCCTAATGAGGGAAGATCAAAAAGGAAGAAAACAGTTGTGATACTGGGCTCTGGAGTTTGTTTTTAAACTGCTGCAAATGAGCTCAGATCGAGCACCACTCTACTGGGTACAGTCATAAGCAATTTGCACATTGCTGTGAAGTAACATACGCAGACACGACTTTGGTAAGTGAACAACTACAGGTTTGATGTTCAGCATCAGGCACCCTTCCAAAGAACTTTCCATCTCAACTATATGACACTGTAGCAATCAAAATTCCACTTGTGCCTCTATCACCAAGTCAGATACAACTACAGAGCAGAAAGCCACAAAAACAGACAACCAGAAAGCCTCTTACTGGATCTTACTCTTCTAATTGAAGAGTTACTGAGTACCCACTCTGTACAAAGCACAGATTTTGAGACTAAAAAAGGAAAACATTAGTTATGGCCAGGTGGGTGAAAAATCAGTGAAAGCTTCAGGGTGACTAACTTTTATTCACTGGATATACTACAATGAAACACCTACTTTATATGAGTTACAGACCTAGGTAAGAATATTTATTTGATGATCACAGTCCCCATATGCATCTGGTCTAGTCACAGTAACAAACAGGTCAACAAATGGATATGTAACCACAAGTGAAGAAAAATACATCAAAAGAAATGAACAGAAGGCCCTTCATTCAACCCACATCTGCTGTACAACTTCAGTAAGTCAGGTCCTGTGGCTTGCAGGATAGATTAAATTCTGAGAACCAGATAAGGAAAAATTGAGGAAAGAAAGATGAATGGTAGTCTATGAAGAACTAATAACATGAGGAAATACACATAATAGAAAATTACAAAAGAATCAAACAGAAGATCTTAGGTTTTGAACTCCATACAAGGGGATATGGATTTTATTTTCTAGTACATGAGTGCTAAGTCACTTCAGTCCTGTCCAACTCTATGTAATCTGATGGACCACAGCCTGCCAGGCTCCTCTGTCCATGGGATTCTTCAGGCAAGAATACTGGGGTGGGTTCCTGTGCCCTCCTCTAGGGGATCTTCCCAACCCAGGGACTGAATCCACTTCTCTTACGTCTCCTGCATTGGCAGGCAGGTTCTTTACCATTAGTGCCACCTGGGAAGCCAAGGTCTATAAATCGGGGTTTACAGACAATTACCATTAAAGAGTCTTCCCTGGTGGCTCAGATGGTAGAGCATCTGCCTGCAATGCGGGAGACCCAGGTTTGATCCCTGGGTTGGGAAGATCTCCTGGAGAAGGAAATGGCAATCCACTCCAGTACTCTTGCCTGGAGAATCCCACGGACCAGACGGAGGAGCCTGGTAGGCTACAGCCCATGGGGTTGCAAACAGTCGGACATGACTGAGCAACTTCACTTTCACTTTCAAACCATTAAAGGTAGGAACAACAAAATAAAATATCTATTGACCCTTGGTTTCCAGGTGGCACTAATGATAAAGAATCTGCTTGCCAATGCAAGAGACGCCAGTTCAATCCCTGAGTGAGAAAGCTCCCCTGGAGTAGGAAATGGCAATCTACTCCAGTATTCTTGCCTGAAAAATTCCATGGACAGAGGAGCCTAGCAGGCTACAGTCTATGCAGTCACAAAGAGTCAGACATGACTGAGTGACTAAGCCCACACACTGACATTTCTTATCTAAAAGTTTTAAGACAAAGACTATAGCTTCCATATTTGACCTCTATGTTGGATACACATGAATCTTGAAAGAAACTTTGNCGCCTGGCAGGCTACAGTCTATGCAGTCACAAAGAGTCGGACATGACTGACTAAGTCCACACACTGACATTTCTTATCTAAAAGTTTTAAGACAAAGACTATAGCTTCCATATTTGACCTGTATGTTGGATACACATGAATCTTGAAAGAAACTTTGATAGAGCAGGTCACTTCTTTCCATCTTGCCCTCACCTACAGTACTTACAGAGCTGCCCTGAGAGGTTAAGAGACATGAATATGTTTTACTAGCAAAGTTCTTATAATACTTTATAATGACATAAGGACTCATCAAGAGCATCTATATCACTCAGATGTTTGTTAGTTATCTTAATGGAGAGTACTTAAAAGGATTGTAGAGTTGCCCAATTAAAGATAAATTATACATTTTTTGGAGAAATAAATTCCAATTTTTCAGGCCTCATATGATTTAAAATAGATTTACAATAGATTTAAAATATCATACATGCCTTGACTGTCCCTTCAAGGTAAATATTAATATTTTAATACCTAAGAAAATAACTTACTTAGGGAGATTTTTTTTAAGCTATGGAAAAATTTAGGATATTAATATTTGGGAATTTTCCCATTTAAAAATTTCTGTTACCTAAGTGACTGAAGTATGTCATATGAAGATATATCAATACATTTAAATTTGGAAATAGACTTTTCTAGCTTGTACATGAACCTTCTAAATGAGTTTCAGATGATTTGGAGTCATTTGTTAATATAAAAATGTTTGATTACTTTGCAAGGTTAACTAATCTGCAAGTAAAACTGACTAATATTAAAGAAGGCAGAAACTTACATGTCATATTTCAGTGAAAAAAGAAACTTTCATATAATTGACAAAGTAAATTGAAAATGAGTACCATGAGAGTGTAGTAAACAATATATCCTCTCATATGTATATTATAAGGAAACTTTTTTTGTTAATGACATCTATAACAAGTATCAGGCTTCCTCGGTGGCTTAGATGATAAAGAATCTGCCTGTAATTCAGGAGATCCAGGTTCCCTCAGTCAGAAAGAACCCTTAGAGAAGGGAATGGCTACCCACTTCAGTATTCCTGCCTATGGAATTAAATGGACAGAGGAGTCTTTACAATCCATGGGGTCGTATAGAGTCTGACACAACTGAGTGACTAACACTCCCTTTTTCATAATAAGTTTCACAATAATCTGGATGTAGTCCAAGAGTGAGTACATGAAAGTGTTAAACCAAGACCTCCATACAATTATGATGCACAATTTCACATTTATTACTGATAATATTAAATATTTACTAAGAAATAGGAATTTTGTAATATACACAAAATTGTAACTACCTCAAAACCTTGCTTATTTCATCTTTTGCACATAATTTTTTTAAAATTTTACATGTTAATAAGTTTATAAAATACTAGTATAATATCATATGAACAAAAATTATAATTAAATAAAACATATTAATGTGTACACAAATTTGTACAGACTGGCTGCATAATCAAAAGAGTTTGGTGAACACTGTCTTACTGAAAATACTACCAATGAAGCTTTTTGAGGATAGATAGAATATCTACACTAGACTTTATGGAGATTAGGATATCTGGAGAGACGGGAAACTAATGGCAGAGAACAAAGTCAAAGACTACTGCAACGACCATAATAAGTGCGTCTGAAATAAAAGATTCATTCAGTACTCATAAAATAAGAAATGAATATGACAGTTATTGGGACGGGCAGAATAATATCTCCTTATATATAGCAATATCCTAATTCCTAGAACTTGTTTATATGTTGTATTAAATGGCCAGAGAGAATTAGTTAGCACTAGTACCAATCATTGTTTTTATCTTTGGCTCCTTTTTTCTCCCACATTGAATTCCTATAAAGAAATGCTGTATTCCTATAAATAACAGGGTGCTTCTGTACCTAAATCCAATGCACTGATATCTTGATATTGCTTTGGAATGGAAACAAGAAATTATTGCATGTGTGCTCAGCCCTGGATGACTCTTTTGTGACCCCCATGGACTGTAGCCCACCAGGCTCCTCCGTCCATGGAATTATCCTGACAAGACTAGTAGTGTGTGTTGCCATTTCCTCCTTCAGGGGAACTTCCTGGGCCAGGGATCAAACCTGTGTCTCCTGTGGCTCCTGCACTGGCAGGCAGATACTTTATCACTAGCACCACCTGGGAAGCCACAAGAAAATACTAGGCGAGTTGAAATGGATTCGTCTAGTAAATGTACAGCAGATGCCTCTTTTCTGTTTTTTGACTCATGTCCTCTGAGCTACTCCATGAACTGCCTGGTTAGAGGATCAGAGACGTTACTGGAACNACAAGAAAATACTAGGCGAGTTGAAATGGATTCGTCTAGTAAATGTACAGCAGATGCCTCTTTTCTGTTTTTTGACTCATGTCCTCTGAGCTACTCCATGAACTGCCTGGTTAGAGGATCAGAGACGTTACTGGAACCCAAAAAGCAAGTGCAACTTTGAATGAGATCATGGGACAAGACACAGGGTTTTTAGATGTTGACAGAACGCTCGCTGTTGAAGAAATACAGACTTGAGGAGAGAATTAAAATGAACAGTCACTGTGTTGTAGAGCTCTCCATGTTACTTCTTGGCTGGCAATTTTGGGTAGCATTCAACTCAAAGTATCTCCATATGCTAGTAGTTTGGCAAGATCTTACAAGAGCATTTAAATGCATATACTTTCTGACCCTGTAATCACACTTCTAGCACTCCACACTAAAGAATTAACCAGGTATAGGGGTGTGTGTGTGTGTGTGTGTGTGTGTGAATAATTTCTACAAAGGTTCATTCTCATTGGTCTTTCTCTATTTCCTTCACCCTCTCCCAGTTTCAAGCAATGGCCAGGCTACTGTTTGCTTNACCTATATTCCCTCCATTTTGGATGCAGACAAGAATGTAGAAAACAAATACATGGACACCAAGGGGGAAGCGGGGCAGGAACTGGGAGATTGGGATTGTTACGCTATTGATACCATGTGTAAAAAGATAACTAATGAGAACGTACTGTATAGCACAGGGAACTCTGTTTAACGTGGCGTCTTCTAATACCCTTATCTGGAATGCTTGTATGCTCACCAGATTTCCAGTTAGCCTGTGACATCAACAATCTCTGAGTTAGTTATGCTTCAGGACTCAGGCCAATTTCCCTTCCTTCATGACTTTCTTCCAGATCCCCACCATTTGTCCCCAACCAAATGAATATCTATCATTGTGTAGCTGAGAAATATATTATTTTATACATGTCTTACTGAACAGGTAGGTAAGGTCCTTAATACTTAAGGCACTAACCTAATTTCTCTTAGTTGACATAAGCCAGAGGCAGAAATTAAACCCAAGTGTCCAGAACTTTGGACCCCAAGCACTTTCTACTATCTCACAATCTACTTTATCATCATCCTCTAGTGTTTGCCTTTCTCATTATCCCTGATCTCTGACCATTTAGAGGCTTATTGAGTATCTCTTATGTGTCGGGAGCATTAAATACATTCTTTACTTAATCCTGAAAGATCACATCACAGTCTAATTACAACAACAGAAAACACTCTTGGTATTCCAAAACAAGAGCATTTCATGTAGGAAATCTGTCACAAAGGTGACAGGAGAGTTAAGAAGCCTAACAGGGATAAAAAGGCTACTCAGAATTGAGCCAAAAAAGGAAATTGCTACCTCGGGGCTGGAGAGATAAAGGAAAGGGCACATCACCAGAGCCAATGAGTCAACCTCAGTGATGAAAGCTGAAGCCATAAGTGGCTTGTCTGCAGGGAGCTGCAGCCCTGGGGGACATGAGAGGCTGCAGGAGCAAAGAGAGGGAGAGCTCCTCTAACTTCTCTGTTCCTCCAGCCCGCCATTCTCCCACCAGTGGATCCCACTGGCCAAATCCAGCACAAGTCAGCTGACAAGGGAGTTTGCAGGGATGGGTCCCCACTGGCATTTGGAGCAGAAGAGAAGAGTGAAGAATGGCTCCGAGAGCAAATAGCACAATAATTACAATCAACCCTATTTACCAGTTAAGGAAACTTAGGATAAAGGTGAAGATACTTATCCAAATAAGCAATGGTCTCGCCATTCCAACTCTGACACCACGCAGTTGATTCCAATGCCCATTGTTCTACACTGCCCCTAATCAAGGAAGGCAAAGCCCATGATCTCTCCCTGTCCTGCCTTCACCCTGACACGCAAACTCACAGTCGGTGCTCAANCAGAAGAGTGAAGAATGGCTCTGAGAGCAAATAGCACAATAATTACAATCAACCCTATTTACCAGTTAAGGAAACTTAGGCTAAAGGTGAAGATACTTATCCAAATAAGCAATGGACTCACCATTCCAACTCTGACACCACGCAGTTGATTCCAATGCCCATCGTTCTACATTGCCCCTAATCAAGGCAAAGCCCATGATCTCTCCCTGTCCTGCCTTCACCTTGACACACAAACTCACAGTCGGTGCTCAATGGGAAAGCAAGGGATTGCATATAATGCCAAAAAAGCAGCCAGGCTCTGTTCCCATGTGAAGGCCTCCCTGTGTGAGTTTCCAGAGGCTGCTGATTCAGATCAAGCTTGGAGAACTCTTGCCTGTTTCCCATTTGTAGAAAAGAGAGACACCATTAATGGACACTCCCTCAATCATAAACTTCCATGGGAGATGGGTTCAGAGCCAGTCTTAAGTGGCTCATGTCTTAAATAATATAGTATACAGTTGTATTTAATGACCAAGGGTTTTGAAATTAGACTGAACTGGACACAAATCTTTGCTTTGCTCTTCGTAAGCTGTATACCCTGGCCAAGTACATTTCCCTCTCTGAGTTATCAGTTTTCCCATGAATCAAATGAAAATTGTAACACCTACTATGTAGGGTTGTCAGATGGACTGTTAGGCCAGTTACATAAAAGAAATAGTATAGTATGTGAGTCCCTTAAACAATAAGGATATCAAACCAGTCAAACCTAAAGGAAATCAGTCTTGAATATTCACTGGAAGGACTGATGCTAAAGCTCCAATACTTTGGCCACCTGATGCAAAGAGCCGACTCATTGAAAAACACCCTGATGCTGGGAAAGATGGAAGGCGGGAGGAGAAGGGGACAACAGAGGATGAGATGGCTAGACAGCATCATCAACTCAATGGACATGAGTTTGAGCAAACTCCAGGAGACGGTGAAAGACGGGGTGAAAGACATGCTGCAGTTCATGGGGTCGCAAAGAGACAAGACTGTGCAACTGAACAACAATAACAACACACTTCAAGTGCTCAATAAATAATAGAAAAGATAATAATAAATGTCCAGAAAAACATTCCCTGGGGGAGATACAGCTTTACACAGATAGACCAAAGAGGAAGGCATCTCCCAGCGACTCCCACAGTAACTTGTGGTTCTGTGGTGATTAAAAAATAAGGTGGCAATAATGAGCCAGTATCTCTGGGCATCAGCAAACCCCAGGGTCCATACTACTACTGTGAGGAGCATTTAAATGGTTTTTTTTTTAGCTCTTAATTGGCAACAAGTTAGTAACCCAAGAATTGTAAAAACAAAATAAAACAAAAAACTGTATTTATCTGCATCCAACTGATCAATATTCACTCAGCATGCTTCAGCTCCTAGCATCTCAGAGGAATACATTGTCAGTCAGTAGCACAATTCTGTTGTGATGCTGGTAGTAATTTTTTTTTTGCTAAATTATTCACCTTCTCGAAAAGCAATTTGATAAATGTTTATTTCTTCATAATACATTCTAACAACCGCTGATTTGTGACCCTCGCTGTGGGTGGAATTTAAAGTGGAGACGAGGTAAGGACTGCATGAAAATGCCAGGATAGGGCCACAGACAAGCTCAGGGGCTCCTTATTTCTTGCTCTCAGAGAGCACGCTGGCCTCCACAGCAAGAGGGCACTAATTGAATTTAAGAGAGTAATAAGTGAGAAGCGAAAACAAACACAGCCTGCGGTGCGAACGCCAATGTCGCAGGCTTGGCAGGAGATTCGGTAGTGGGGAGAAACCGCACCACCAAGCCAGGGTCCAAGGCTTGGAGACGAGCTGATGAGTGACCTGGGAGACCAGCAGGCAGGTAGGGGACAGGGAAGATGGGATTCTGCGTGCTTCTGGCATCAGCAAGCACTCTGGCCAGGAAAGCACAACTAAACCACGGGTAGAACACACATAAGGTTTGCTTCCAGCTGCCTCTTTTGAATGATCTCTCTCCACCGACCCCTGCTGGACCATTTAGATGGTTCCCCAGGTTGAGGAAAAGGAAATGCTTCTTACAAGCTGCAGAGTAGGGAGGTAGTTCACTCAAGGAATCCTGCTCCACATAGAGTTTCCCTATCATCTTGATATTCTTGATGGCAGATGACTGAGAGTTTCTGAAGTCTTTCCTCCCAATACTTAGGAGGATTTAAATTAAGAACGGAAGCTCAGTGCACCCAGAGCAGCAGGACGCAGTGTTATTTTCCTTCACGCAGCGAAAGTACACAAGGGAACGCGTGCTGCTTGGCACCTGTCCCTGCTATGGATTGCACCATGGCAATTCCCTCTTGGTGAAGGCCCATGGCACGCACCCTGACTTGTGTCCTGCCTGCACTGAGAGGCAGATTGCTCAGGTTGAGCTTGGTTGGGACTGGGCACTAAAGGATCCATGCTTGCCAATACAGGAGCCACAAGAGATGAGGTTCAATCGCTAGGTCAGGAAGATCCTCTGGAGGAGGAAATGGCAACCCACTCCAGTATTCTCGCCGGGAAGATCCCAAGGACAGAGGAACCTGGAGGGCTGCAGTCCACGAGGTTGCTATGAGTCAGACACAACTGAGCGCATAAGCACAACAGGAAGATGGGAGTAAAAGATAGAACTCTATTTTTGCCTGATACATTTTCTATTATGGATATGGGTGGGGATGGAGGGGTGGGGGACAAGGTTAGTCTAGGGGAATCTGCAGAAAAGCTGGTATCTTATCCCAGGGTTCTTTCTGATTTTTCAAAGCAATAGATCAAAGATTTAACGATATCTGAAAGTTTGCCAAGGCATACATACACCATTGTCCACTGTCAGATGGAAAAAGAGACAAATAGTAATTGCCATTAATGGGCATTATTTCGTGAACATCACAGAACTAGAGCTGGAAGATCTATTTCTTAATAAATTTAAAAGATTGATCCCAGCCTCCTCAACTGAAAGAAACGTGTTTATTGATGGTCACATAGCTCATGTGAAGCAGACAATTAGAAAAATCCCAAACCACTCTTTACTACGTTATGTTTATTCCACACTGTTCAAGCTATAGTATAAATCACTTTCCCACATAGTTTAAAGGAATATTATTGTAAGATGGCTCATTTTTAATAGATTTCAAAAGCCAATAGTAAAATAAAAGGGCAGAGGGAATGTGGTGGATGTCGGTCATTTTTTTGCCATTCTAATACCCTTTCTCTCTTTTACTGGCAACAGCACCCTGCTTTTCCGTGGAGGAACAACCTGTCCTCCTATTTCCTAATGTTATCTGACCCTCCTCTTCTCCCCAGCTCCTAGAATAGGCAGGTGCCCCCAACCTGAGCAAGCAGAATATTCCTATTGTGCCCAAGGTGTTTGATTCAGAGATTAACATATGTTCCAAGAAAATCAAGAGTCAGTTCAGCCACGTTTGCTAGATTGCTTGGGAAAAAGAAAAATACAATTACTGCTGAATTTGAAGATTAAAAACAGGGTGTAAAGCCAGAAACTATGGACCTAGAAGAGTAAACAAATCCTGCTGAATCATGAAGCTAAGACAGAGGAAAACAGCTACCTGACAGAAAGGCCTCCATCCTCTAACATCAATGGAAACTCTGGCTCTGGTTGTATGTAACATCAGGCCTTTTTTTTTTTTTTTGGCTTAAGTCAATTTGAGCTGAGTGATAAAAAGCCCTGCTAACAGAAAAAAGTATTACACAGAAATCAGATACTATACCCAATGGGGAAAAGTCAAAATTGACAACTTAGTTCCTGTTTGTGAGGAAAGTTTCTTTTAGGAGGAAGACACAAAGATAAAATGATAAACAACACTCACAGTGGTAAGTTTCTCAATAAATGTGAGCTGTCAGGTGCTGCCCCCTCAAATTTTACATCAATTAACTTCTATTAATTTCACAAGCCTATGAGATCAGTATCATCAAGATCCCCATTTAACAAAGAATCTAAGGCTTACAGAGGCAACTTCCCAAGGCCTAAAATTAGGAAGTGGCAGAGCTTGAAATCCAATCATTTTATAAAATTCAAAGACATGTTCCTCCTGCTGTTGTAATATCCTAGGAGATATTTCCTCACAGAGGACACTGGTTCAAGAGAAGGGCGAGAGTTCCTATAAGATACTGAACAGAACATAAGTA
>SJYW01047761.1:166962-197985 GCA_006410735.1 Raphicerus campestris
GGGGGGTGGGAAGGAGGGGCTCAAGAGGGAGGGGACATATGGAGGGGACACATGGCTGATCACTGTTGTACAGCAGAAACATCACACTGTAAAGCAATTATACTCCAGTAATAAAAATAAAATATAATACTCTTCCCCACTGACAATTTTAACCTAGTCTGAAAATAAGAAAACTAAAGTCAGAGCCCCTGTGAGCCTATACGCCCCTCTGGATAAATGCAGCCTCATTTTAGAGCTAACCATTGCAATCACCCTCTGTGCCCAGGGCTTGTGTGCAGTGCACCAACTGCAGAAACAGGCAGACTCCTCTTTGCAAATTCAAGGCCAAACTGGATGCGAATGTTAGACGGTTAAAATAGGAAAAAGGAGTCCAAAATGGTAGTGGCTAAAAGACAAAGGAAAAAGCCCGCGAAAAAGGAACAAAAAATCCAGGAGACNGGCAGACCTCCCCTTTGCAAATTCAAGGCCAAACTGGATGCGAATGTTAGACAGTTAAAATAGGAAAAAGGAGTCCAAAATGGTAGTGGCTAAAAGACAAAGAAAGGAAAAAGCCCGTGAAAAAGGAACAAAAAATCCAGGGACCAGAGTGAGAACTTCGGGTGAAACAAACACACCCACTTTTTGGCCAGCCTTTGGCAAGGCATGAGGGCAGGCCCACCCAAAAGAGGAGACCACAGTCTGTCTTGGCTTCCTCTTTTTATATGCCTTGTCTCCTCCCCACCTTGAACTTGCCCTATGCAAACTGGGCTGGCCAAGAAGGGGGTGTGTTTGTTTCACCTGAAGTTCTCACTCCAGTCCCCGTATTCTCTTTTGTTCCTTTTTCCCAGGCTTTTTCCTTTCTTTGTGTTTTAGCCACCGCCATTTTGGACTCCTTTTTCCTATTCTAACTACCCAACACTGATGTCTCTTGTCTCATCTCTAACACACTCTCTTCTCCCTGCCCACAATCACCTCACCTTCATTCATTTTCTTAAATGTGGCTTATTCCTGTTCATCCTTTTGGATGCCATCATCTCCTCCACAAAGCCCTCTCTGGTCCATCACACAGACCAACAGGAAGAGAGGTGGCATCCCACTCAAGAGACTCCCCAGAATACTGTATTTACCCTAATCAAAATGTTAGAGGAACCACTGACTCAAACCACCTGCCCTGGCCAGACATGACAGGAACTACGTGCATGAGTTATCTTACAACAGGAGGTCCTGGTAAAGCACACAGAACTCACATGCTACCAGCAACCAGAATTCGGGAAAGGTCAAAAGGAGAGAGAAGATGTCAGGCCATATGTCTTCCCAACCGCCTAGAATCCTTTTCGTTAGAATCCATCTTGACTGAGCCATGCACATCACCAGGAAAGACCCTGAGTCAAAATGATTGACCAGAGAGAACCCAGAAACTAATCCCATTACCANTGTCCTCCCAACCGCCTAGAATCCTTTTCTTTAGAATCCATCTTGACTGAGCCATGCACATCACCAGGAAAGACCCTGAGTCAAAATGATTGACCAGAGAGAACCCAGAAACTAATCCCATTACCATCAAACCTGAGCCTGAGCAGCTCTCCTGGGTTCCCGTACGCTGTTGCTCTCCATCTAGGTGCCTCTTTCCAGTAAAGTCTATTGCTCTGTCAGCACATGTCTTCTCAGACGGTTCATTTCTGAGTGCTAGACAACAGCCCACTCTCAGGCCCTGGATCAGTGGTAAAGAATCTACCTGCCAATGCAGGAGACATGGGTTTGATCCCACAGTCAGGAAGATCCCCTGGAGGAGGAGTTGGCAGCCCCCTCTAGCATTCTTGCCAGGAAAATCCCAGTCCGTAGAGTCGCAAAGAGTTGGACAAGACTGAGTGCAAATACAAACCACACAACAGATATTAGGCACACAGAAAATACTTGTTAAATAAGTAAATGGATAAAATTTCTGAGGAATATATTACTAAATCAGCTTCAGGGAAATGTAAACATATAATATGGAATGAAGAAGACTTTTCAATGATTTTTATCTTCATCAGAGCTTAATAACATTCACATATCCATAACGCTGGCACCAAAAGTATTAATTATCTCCAAACGTTCCAATTTAAAGCTAGGCTCTTTATACAAGGCAGAATATTGGAGGAGAAAAACTTTTTGAGAATAGAGTGTTAAGAAAACAAAATTTAACTAAGTAGATTTGAAGATCTAATTGGCTTTACTTAATGGTTCATGTGGAGAAGGAAATGGCAAATCACTCCAGTATCCTTGCCTGGAGAATCCCATGGACAGAAGAGCCCGGCAGGCTACAGCCCATGGGGTCACAAAGAGATATGACTGAGCAACCACCACTCAATGGTTCACGAATAGACAGCATCTCATTTAGTAAACAGAAGGGCACTCAAGGGGTTGTATAAAATGGAAGGTTTTTATAAGCAGAAGGAAGGTGGGGCAAGAAGAAAGAAAGGATTGTGTGTAGCCAGGCCATCCTCCTCTGGAGGAAGTAAACAGGAGGCGTCTTCATCATGTACATTACCTCTTTAGTGTTTCGACAATTTCAGACTTGACTATTGCAAAGGTCACTTTTCTGGAAGGAGCTGAAACTGGGTCTTGTGGGGGTTTGGGGAGGGGAGGGATAGGGGAAAGGAAGACTACTCTTTTTCTTTTTAATAGGAAAAAAAAAACAAAATTCATTCTTCCTAAACCAGATTCCTCCATTTTTAGTCTCTCACCCTGCCAAGTAGCAAAATTTTCAACACTGCAGTTGGGAGAAAATCCCCTAGCTGATAAAACATATTTGTTTCCAAAAACATTAAGTGCTACTGTGACTGAAATAAATATGTACTCCAGACAAGAAGCAATGCTCAGTGGCTCATCACTACAGCATGAACTCCCACTGTCCTAACCTGACACTACATTTTCCAGTCTTCTTCCCTTTCTTATTTATTTGTTATCAGTCCTTTTTGTACCTTCTCTAATCCCATGAGATGTTACTGATATAATTCCAGATAAACCATGGTTGTATTTTTATATTTCTGACTTTTCATATCTTGTAACTTTTTCCAGAACACCCTTTCCCTTCTCTTAGCTGATGCACTCACTCATCAATTCTCCATTCAAATTCTTACCTCTTCTGTGAAGTCATGTCCATCCTCTCGAAAGGTGAATTATTTCTTCCATCTGCATTCTGCCATAGCTGTCCATTTATTCCTATTCAAATCCTTTCTGAGGACGGCTATTTTTATGGACTGTCAATAGGTCATATATAGGGACCCAGGGTTTCCATTTTCAGTAATTATGAAATATTGGGCAAAAGATGTACCATTTCTGTAGCATTTCTGAGTTCTTNTCTGTGAAGTCATGTCCATCCTCTTGAAAGGTGAATTATTTCTCCCATCTGCATTCTGCCATAGCTGTCCATTTATTTCTATTCAAATCCTTTCTGAGGACCGCTATTTTTATGGACTGTCAATAGGTCATATACAGGGACCCAGGGTTTCCATTTTCAGTAATTATGAAATATTGGGCAAAAGATGTACCATTTCTGTAGCATTTCTGAGTTCTTATGTGCACTGTAAGACTTTTAAAAAGATATTACAGTTTAATGCATTTTTCAAATTTATGTAGTCATGAAATTCTTAAAGACAAGAATCCCTTTCTGTGCAGAATACTGATAATTAGTAGAGCTAGTGTTCTGCAGAATATCTGAGGAAATGTGGCTTATTTTATGGTTACCTATGTCAGTCCCCCCCAAACAGTCTGTATGCTCATTTTGAAGGGTGAAATAAAATGGAGTCACTTATGTCAAGGGGTTTTAAAATGGAACCAGGAGGCCATTAAGGAAGTAGTCCTTCCAGTTCTCATAAAGTAAAACATGAACTTTTGAAAAAGGGCAAACCACAAATACTCCAAGTANCCAAACGGTCTGTATGCTCATTTTGAAGGGTGAAATAAAATGGAGTCACTTATGTCAAGGGATTTTAAAATGGAACCAGGAGGCCATTAAGGAAGTAGTCCTTCCAGATTCTCATAAAGTAAAACATGAACTTTTGAAAAAGGGCAAACCACAAATACTCCAAGTATTTCTAGAACTCCAAAAGAATACCTACAACCTATTCCAGGAAAGGCCTTCTGCTTCATGATAGCCTTTGCTGTTCAGTCGCTCAGTTGTGTCTGACTCTTTGGCTGTTTTTGTTGTTGTTCAGTCACTAAGTCATGTCCAGCTCTTTGCAACTCCAGGGACAGCAGCACGCCAGGCTTCCCTGTCCTTCAGCGTCTCCCAGAGCTTGCTCAATCTCCTGTCCATTGAGTCAGTGTTGCCATCCAACCATCTCATCCTCTGTCCAGCCTTAGTAACCAATAATGTTTGGTTAAGACTAGCTTTCTACCACCAACCCCAATTAAAAGTCTTTAAGAGAATTATGTAGACTTTTCCTTTTTTGTCTCTAAAAATCCTTGACTTTTCCTCCCTAGTGGGACACTATTTAGGTTGCTACCCAAATCTGTGTATCCTAAACTGCAGTTCTTTCATGACAATAAATGATTTTGCTTGATTGCTGCTTCATAACATTTTAAGTTTGATATAACTGGTTTCATAAGTGGGATCTCAAGCCATCTCACTGTCGTAGGACTAGCATCTCCTGGAACCAGACACAGTTCCACCCAAGTCTTTGATGCTCACCACTTCCACAAACCACTATCTCCTTCAACTGAGTCTCCTCTCAGGCTCTGACCTCCTTCCTTTGGTTGAGGTTTTCACCTTTCTTTAGGATCAGATAGGCAGTTATGCCAGGAGATGATCATCTCATGGTGCTGGCTCATGGCTACTCCCCTCAAGNGAAGATCTCACACTTTTAGTGAACTGAACTCAACTTATTTGGGAAACTATGGCAACTCCTGATTTGGTTAAATTGGAAAAACAACTGGCTCAAACCATTTAGAAAGATCAAAAAAGGGAAAGAAAGGCCACTAAAATCATGAATTTCCAGTTTCCACAGCTATCAGCCTCCTCCAAAAGTCCTTGGCAAAGTAAATCGAAGCTTTCAAACCCTAAAAATGTTTGCCAGAAATAGAGACTCTTGATGAAAGTGAAAGAGGAGAGTGAAAAAGTTGGCTTAAAGCTCAACATTCAGAAAACTAAGAGCATGGCATCCAGTCCCATCATTGTATGGCAAATAGATAGGGAAACAGTGAGAGACTTTATATTTTGGGCTCCAAAATCAATGCAGATGGTGACTGCACCCATGAAATTAAAAGACGCTTGCTCCTTGTAAGAAAAGCTATGATCAACCTAGACAGCATATTAAAAAGCAGAGACATTACTTTGCCAACAAAGGTCCATCTAGTCAAAGTTATGGTTTTTCCAGTAGTCGTATATGGATGTGAGAATTGGACTACAAAGAAAGCTGAGCACTAAGAATTGATGCTTTTGAACTGTGGTGTTAGAGAAGACTCTTGAGAGTCCCTTGGACTGCAAGGAGATTCAACCAGGCCACCCTAAAGGAAATCCGTCCTGAACATTCATTCGAAGGACTGATGGATGCTGAAGCTGAAATTCCAATACTTTGGCCACCTGATGTTCTGAAGAACTGACTCATTGGAAAAGCCTCTAATGCTTGGAAAGATTGAAGGCAGGAGGAGAAGGGAACGACAGAGGATGAGAAGGTTGCATGGCATCACCGGCTCAATAGACATGAGTTTGAGTAGACTCCAGGAGTTGGTGATGGACAGGGAAGCCTGGCGTGCTGCAGTCCATGGGGTCGCAAAGAGTCTTGGACATGACTGAGCAACTGAACTGAACTGAAAATACATTAAACAATCCTCCAATGTTAAGCCTTTAGCTCCTTCCATGGAATGAAGCTGTTCCAAGAACAAAGAAGGAGTTTTTCTAATTCTTCCCTTACGCAGCTAGTTGAAACTTCTCTTATGATCAGAAATGAGGTCATTACTGTCTTAATCAATACTGGAGCTACATTTCCCATACTCAACCCCACCAACCTTGAACACTCCCTTCCTCAGAGTACTAAAAACATTCAACTGGTGGGAGTATACAATAAACTCCTTACACCTTACAAATCCCTTGCTTTACCCTTCCAACTTGGGCTCTAGACTAATATTCCTTCCTATTAACAGACTTTGGCTTAGATGGTAAAGAATCTGCCTGCAGTGCAGGAGACCCAGGTTCAATCCCTGGGTCGGGAAGATCCCCTGGAAAAGGGAATGGCAAGCCATTCCAGTATTCTTGCCTGGAGAATCCCATGGACAGAGGAGCCTGGTGGGATACTGTCCATGGGGTCACAAAGAGCCAGACACAACTGAGCAACAAACATTTTCACTTTCATTCCTATAGACTTACTAGGATGAGACCTTTTTGAAAAATACCGTGCTGCCATCTTTTTTTCTCAAAAGGAAGAAATATTAGTAGTTCTCAAACTCTACTCGGCTCATTTCACCTGGCAGTACTGAAAACCCTTCAATGTCCTTAACAGTTTTGAACGTGAAATCAACTAAGGAAAATAATGAAAACTTAATTCTCTTAGAGCAAGTTCCTGAAAATCTTTGGGCAAAATCCACCACAGACATCCTGTGAATTCACTCAGCACTCCTGATAAAAATTCAAATAAATCCAAATAAGCCTCTCTTCAACATTAGACAACACTCATTTAACCAAGCTGCTCTTGTAGAAATTAAGCTAATATAAAAGAATGTAAGGCCCCAGATCTTATAATCCCTTTCACTAGCCCCTGCAACACGTCCATCCTCACCATAAAAAATAGACCAAACAAACAAACAACAACAAAAAAAAAAAACCATGAATGAGGATTGATATTTGTTCAGGATCTCAGAGCCATTAATAACGCTGGCATCCCTCAATATCCAGTTCTCCCTCCTCTCCACATTATCCTAACTTCCATTTCTATGGAAAGTAAATTATTTATTGTAACTGATTTATGCAGTACCTTCTTCAGTCTCCCTGTAGACCCTGAAAGTCAATTTTTGTTTTCCTTTACTTGGGAAGGACAATAATTTACTTGGCTGTCAGTCATGCCACAAAGCTATACAGAATCCATCCTACTTTTCACAGATTTTAAAAGGCAAACTTGACATATGTTACTTTCCCATATGAATTAACACTTCTGCAGTATGTTGATGACACCCTCTTCCGCTCTCCTGTTCAAGAAGCATGTGAATGGGACAGTATTCACCTCCGCAAGCTACTAGCTATCAAAGACTATAGGTCTCCAAGGAAAAACTTCCATTTGTCCAAACTCAATTTAAGTATTTGGGACATTTAATTTCAGATCAGTGACTCTTTCTGGACCCTGACAGGTTCCAAAGCATTTTAAACTTCCCACAACCACAAACTAAAAGACACCTTTTAGGAATTTCAGGGCTGACAGTATATTACAGAAATTGGATACTTAATTTTTCCTTAAAAGTTCAAACTCTCTGCTGTTGCTACTGCTGCTGCTAAGTCGCTTCAGTCATGTCCGACTCTGTGCGACCCCATAGACAGCAGCCCACCAGGCTCCCCCGTCCCTGGGATTCTCCAGGCAAAAACACTGGAGTGGGTTGCCATTTCCTTCTCCAATGCATGAGAGTGAAAAGTGAAAGTGAAGTCACTTGGTCATGTCCAATTCTTCATGACCCCATGGGCTGCAGCCCACCAGGCTCCTCTGCCCATGGGATTTTCCAGGTGAGAGTACTGGAGTGGGGTGCCACTGCTCAAACTCTCTACACCTTGCTAAAACCTGATAAATCTGACCCTACAGAATGGAGAAAGAAATGTTCATACACCTTCTGCCAATTAAAAGAAAGGTTCCTCAGCCCACCTACATTAGGGCACCCTAATAATCANCAGTTCTCCCTCCTCTCCTCATTATCCTAACTTCCATTTCTATGGAAAGTAAATTATTTATTGTAACTGATTTATGCAGTACCTTCTTCAGTCTCCCTGTAGACCCTGAAAGTCAATTTTTGTTTTCCTTTACTTGGGAAGGACAATAATTTACTTGGCTGTCAGTCATGCCACAAAGCTATACAGAATCCATCCTACTTTTCACAGATTTTAAAAGGCAAACTTGACATATGTTACTGTCCCATATGAATTAACACTTCTGCAGTATGTTGATGACACCCTCTTCCGCTCTCCTGTTCAAGAAGCATGTGAATGGGACAGTATTCACCTCCGCAAGCTACTAGCTATCAAAGACTATAGGTCTCCAAGGAAAAACTTCCATTTGTCCAAACTCAATTTAAGTATTTGGGACATTTAATTTCAGATCAGTGACTCTTTCTGGACCCTGACAGGTTCCAAAGCATTTTAAACTTCCCACAACCACAAACTAAAAGACACCTTTTAGGAATTTCAGGGCTGACAGTATATTACAGAAATTGGATACTTAATTTTTCCTTAAAAGTTCAAACTCTCTGCTGTTGCTACTGCTGCTGCTAAGTCGCTTCAGTCATGTCCGACTCTGTGCGACCCCATAGACAGCAGCCCACCAGGCTCCCCCGTCCCTGGGATTCTCCAGGCAAAAACACTGGAGTGGGTTGCCATTTCCTTCTCCAATGCATGAGAGTGAAAAGTGAAAGTGAAGTCACTTGGTCATGTCCAATTCTTCATGACCCCATGGGCTGCAGCCCACCAGGCTCCTCTGCCCATGGGATTTTCCAGGTGAGAGTACTGGAGTGGGGTGCCACTGCTCAAACTCTCTACACCTTGCTAAAACCTGATAAATCTGACCCTACAGAATGGAGAAAGAAATGTTCATACACCTTCTGCCAATTAAAAGAAAGGTTCCTCAGCCCACCTACATTAGGGCACCCTAGTAATCAACTTCCATTTCCATGTGAAAAAGAAGGAAATGCCTTGAGGTCCTTACTCAGAGAGATCAGCACCTAACTCTGGCTACTACAATCAACAATTAGACTCAACAGTCAAAGAACTTCCTCTTTGCATGAGAGTCAGTTCAGCCACAACAGCCCTTGACAAATCCACAGAAGAGATAGTCATAGGCTCTCCCCTCATCATTTAAGTTCTTCATGCAGTAGAAACTTTATTAAATTCCCATCACTGCAACATCTTTCTTCAAGCCACCTTACCTATCTCTTATGAAATCCTGTTGCTAGCTTCTCCCCATATTATACTCTCACTGTAGCAATCTTAACCCTCCAATTCTCCTTCCTCTGCCTTCTGACAAAACACCTCATGACCATTAACTGTGAATGACCTACTACTGACACCAAGGATGACTTGCAGAAAACTCCTATTATGAATGCTGAACTCCTGTGTTTTATCAGTGGTTCCTATTTAAGAAATGCTGAAGGGAAATACTGCACTGGGGTTGTTAACTGTTTTCAAGGTGGCTGAAACATTCCCACTCAAGACCACCACCTCACATCAACCAGCTGAACTATATGCTTTAACTAGAGCTTGGACTTCAGTAAGAGGTAAAACTGCAGACATTTATACAGACCCCATAAATGGCCTCTGGGGTCATTTATGATCTTAGTATGTTCTGGAAACAATTTCTAACTTCTGGAGGATCTCAAATTAAGAATGGATCCTTCATTAATGAATTACTAGACTCAATCTAATTTCAATTGCTTTGGCCATAACCAAAGTTCTTGGACATTCAAAACTAGATTCAGAAGAAGATAATGGCAACTAAAGGCTGCCTTAAAGTCTATCAAAACCAAGGTTATTATAGCCACCATTAATTACCTCCCAACAAAAGACCTGAAGCTCATTTTTAAGGATGCCTGGTCCAGGGCACTTCACAAGATGCTTTACTGGGCTAGCAATTGTAAGTTTCACTCCACTGACCAATTTATGGTCTGGCCCAAATAAGAAACTTGTCTCGCTAGGGTCTACAAAATGACCCTGACAGAAATGGCTCATCAGATGACCCACTAGAGAGCTTGATAAACTTGTAAGTTCCATGAAATAATATGGCTGGGGATATATTCCTAGGGTCATCAAAGAAGAACTCACTTGTACTGTGTGTCTTAAATACAGTACAGGGAAGACTATACACACAGTTCCTGTACATTTTGACTTACAAAAGGGCCTTCCAAAGAATGGCAAACATATTTTATTCACCTGCCTTCCTTGGCTGGAACATATTCCTAAATCCATATCCATCAAAGAAATTGAAACAGCATTCTCTTGATGATGTAATATGTGTCCCTATGCTGAAGGTGAAGAGGAACTAAAAAGCCTCTTGATGAAAGTGAAAGAGGAAAGTGAAAAAGTTGGCTTAAAGCTCAACATTCAGAAAACAAAGATCATGGCATCCGGTTCCATCACTTCATGGGAAATAGATGGGGAAACAGTGGAAACAGTGGCAGACTTTATTTTCTTGGGCTCCAAAGTCACTGCAGATGGTGACTGCAGCCATGAAATTAAAAGACGCTTACTCCTTGGAAGAAAAGTTATGACCATCCTAGATAGTATATTCAAAAGCAGAGACATCACTTTGCCGACGAAGGTCCGTCTAGTCAAGGCTATGGTTTTTCCTGTGGTCATGTATGGATGTGAGAGTTGGACTGTGAAGAAGGCTGAGCACCGAAGAATTGATGCTTTTGAACTGTGGTGTTGGAGAAGAGTCTTGAGAGTCCCTTGGACTGCAAGGAGATCCAACCAGTCCATTCTGAAGGAGATCAGCCCTGGAATTTCTTTGGAAGGAATGATGCTAAAGCTGAAACTCCAGTCCTTTGGCCACCTCATGCGAAGAGTTGACTCATTGGAAAAGACTCTGATGCTGGGAGGGATTGGGGGCAGGAGGAGAAGGGGACGACAGAGGATGAGATGGCTGGATGACATCATGGACTCGATGGACGTGAGTCTGAGTGAACTCCGGGAGATGGTGATGGACAGGGAGGCCTGGCATGCTGTGATTCATGGGGTCACAAAGAGTTGGACACAACTGAGTGACTGAACTGAACTGAATGCTGACACCTTTGAGTGTGATTACAGAAGAGAACCATGGGCTTATCAATGTCTAGGTAGTTGGCATATTGCAGGACAATATTTTGGGGGCTACCATAGTATTCCATTTCAAGTGTTTGTTAAAGAAAAAAATATTGCAACTGCAGTCTTACAGGTCTAAATAAAACTTAACCCTCTTTACAAACCCCATCTGTTGTTGCTGTTCAGTCTCCCAGCTGTATCTGACTCTCTGCGACCCCATGGACTATAGCCTACCAGGCTCTTCTGTCCATGGAATTCTCTAGGCAAGAATACTGGAATGAGTTGCCATTCCCTTCTCCAGGAGACATGTCCAACCCAGGATCAAACTCAGGTCTCCTGCACTGCAGGCAGATTCTTTACCACTGAGCCACCAGGGAAGTCATGATTAGGATCAATTTCTATTGTCAGGGAGATAGATAATAGAACCAAGCCCTGACCACAGTTCTAGTCATTCCTGTGTTTGCAGATTACGTACATTACTCAAAAAAGGGAGATAAGATTGATGAGCAGACCAGCCAAGAGCTACTACCATCCACTCCAGTTATTTAAACATGGCCCAACTAAAAGACTATCCAGACATTTTACTCTTGATGACATGAAGAAAAAAAAAACATTTTGTTGTTGTCGTGAGGAGAGCAGTGTCTCACTTTCTGTTTTGGCTTCAAGCATTTCTCCCACTGTGAAGAAAGAAAGTTTCAAAACGCAAAGCAAAGGGACATAAGAGAAAATATACTTAGCTTATTGAAGCGGAAAGATGCTGAGCTTGTCCTTAAAATGCAAATATCTAAACCCTTTGAAAACCCCTAGAAGCTAGGTAACAAGAGAAACACCTGTCTGATACCTTAACCATGTCAAGTTATATCTTTATTCCAGCTGTCCTTTTTTTGGTAGAAACACAATTTGACCTCCAGACAGCTCATAAAATTTGGACAAAAATAGGCTGAGTTATACACAAGACTATAAACATTACAATCAACATAACATTACTTAATGCTTACCTTTTCCACTTCACAGAAAAAAAAAATCGGAAGAGGCACCAAGACTTTACTTTCCTATACTGCTTACTGAGAATTTTCCAGCCATCAAAGGTGCAGAGTTTAATTTTTTTGAGAGATAGAGAAAAATGAAGAATTAAAATTGTAATTAGAAAAATTGCTTCAGTTAGAATTGCACTTCAAGATGCTTGAATAGATGGGCTAAATAAGTTCAGGCATCCATTAGTTTCCAAATTGAATTAAAATATATTGAGTACTAATTCAAAAATCTAAAAACAGTCAGCTGGAATAGAATGGGAATCAACTGGGTCTAAGAGGGTAGTGCAGACGACACAAAGCAAGGAGAGATGACGGCATTTTTGCTGACCTGAAAGAACAAAACAGAAATCTTAAAAACTGCTAGTAATTTATTACAGCCCATTATACTAATATTGCTGTTTACTCCCAGCCTGCGTAATGGGGGGTCCCTTTTGATTTTGCACAGCACACCAGCCCAGTTCTAACACTCCTTTCTGCTCCTTCTCCAGGGAAGCCCTTTTTCTCTGCCATTTGCTGTGTGCAGCAGAGATGACCTGTGGTAATTGCTGAAGACATTTTCACCCATATTTTTTAGCAAATGTAATTTCCTTTTGATGCAGCCACATCTTCTCCCCACCCTGCTGTGACAACGAACTCCAATAATCAAGCGACTAGCATTCAGATAGAGATCAAGTGAAGCAGCCAGCTGTATCACAACTTTTGACTTTCAACTCTGTACTTGGGTGCACATATTACCACATTTGAGGAAATGAAAAACATTTTTTTCTCTAATGAAAATAGCTTTTGGCCTGGGGTGAGGCTGGTGGAATTGTCCTGAGTTTAAAAAAAAATTTTTTTTTCTTCATATAATTTGGCTCTAACAAAAGCCTTCTTAAAAAAATTAGTGAGTCCTTTTCTGTAACACACATTTTCAAAGTACCCCACGATTAAGATACTCATTAACTATAGAGCTGAAGAAATAGTCTTTAAAGACTGTCCTCCAAATATTGTGAATTTTTTTAAGGAAAGGAAGGAGATAGAGGAAAGAGGGAGGGAGGAAGAGTTGCATATCAAGGAATACATAACAAATTACTTCAAAACTTAGAGGCAGAACCATTTGTTATGCTCACAGATTCTGTGGGTCAAAAATTGAGACAGACTTTGGGATTAACAGACACAAACTATTATACACAGAATGAATAAATAACACGGTCCTACTGTTTAGCACAGGGAATTACATTCAATATCCTGTGATAAACCATAAAGGAAAAAATATGAAAAAGAAATGTACAACCAAATCACTTTGCTATGTAGCAGAAATTAACACAACCTCGCAAATCAACTATACTTCAATAAAATAAAATTTTTAAAGAAGTTAGGACATAGCAAGGACAGCTCGTTTCTGTTTCCTGCTGGTTGAAGCCTCTTCTGGAAGACTTGAAAGCTGAGGGCTGGAAGCATCTAAAGGCTTAGTGACTCAGCTGCCTGGCAGTCAATGGTGGCTATCAGTTGGAGAACCTTGCTGCGGCTAGTGTCAGCTGGAATATATACCCATGGCCTTTTNAGATGGTGACTGCAGCCATGAAATTAAAAGACGCTTACTCCTTGGAAGAAAAGTTATGACCATCCTAGATAGTATATTCAAAAGCAGAGACATCACTTTGCCGACGAAGGTCCGTCTAGTCAAGGCTATGGTTTTTCCTGTGGTCATGTATGGATGTGAGAGTTGGACTGTGAAGAAGGCTGAGCGCTGAAGAATTGATGCTTTTGAGCTGTGGTGTTGGAGAAGAGTCTTGAGAGTCCCTTGGACTGCAAGGAGATCCAACCAGTCCATTCTGAAGGAGATCAGTCCTGGGATTTCTTTGGAAGGAATGATGCTGAAGCTGAAACTCCAGTCCTTTGGCCACCTCATGCGAAGAGTTGACTCATTGGAAAAGACTCTGATGCTGGGAGGGATTGGGGGCAGGAGGAGAAGGGGACGACAGAGGATGAGATGGCTGGATGACATCATGGACTCGATGGACGTGAGTCTGAGTGAACTCCGGGAGATGGTGATGGACAGGGAGGCCTGGCATGCTGTGATTCATGGGGTCACAAAGAGTTGGACACAACTGAGTGACTGAACTGAACTGAATGCTGACACCTTTGAGTGTGATTACAGAAGAGAACCATGGGCTTATCAATGTCTAGGTAGTTGGCATATTGCAGGACAATATTTTGGGGGCTACCATAGTATTCCATTTCAAGTGTTTGTTAAAGAAAAAAATATTGCAACTGCAGTCTTACAGGTCTAAATAAAACTTAACCCTCTTTACAAACCCCATCTGTTGTTGCTGTTCAGTCTCCCAGCTGTATCTGACTCTCTGCGACCCCATGGACTATAGCCTACCAGGCTCTTCTGTCCATGGAATTCTCTAGGCAAGAATACTGGAATGAGTTGCCATTCCCTTCTCCAGGAGACATGTCCAACCCAGGATCAAACTCAGGTCTCCTGCACTGCAGGCAGATTCTTTACCACTGAGCCACCAGGGAAGTCATGATTAGGATCAATTTCTATTGTCAGGGAGATAGATAATAGAACCAAGCCCTGACCACAGTTCTAGTCATTCCTGTGTTTGCAGATTACGTACATTACTCAAAAAAGGGAGATAAGATTGATGAGCAGACCAGCCAAGAGCTACTACCATCCACTCCAGTTATTTAAACATGGCCCAACTAAAAGACTATCCAGACATTTTACTCTTGATGACATGAAGAAAAAAAAAACATTTTGTTGTTGTCGTGAGGAGAGCAGTGTCTCACTTTCTGTTTTGGCTTCAAGCATTTCTCCCACTGTGAAGAAAGAAAGTTTCAAAACGCAAAGCAAAGGGACATAAGAGAAAATATACTTAGCTTATTGAAGCGGAAAGATGCTGAGCTTGTCCTTAAAATGCAAATATCTAAACCCTTTGAAAACCCCTAGAAGCTAGGTAACAAGAGAAACACCTGTCTGATACCTTAACCATGTCAAGTTATATCTTTATTCCAGCTGTCCTTTTTTTGGTAGAAACACAATTTGACCTCCAGACAGCTCATAAAATTTGGACAAAAATAGGCTGAGTTATACACAAGACTATAAACATTACAATCAACATAACATTACTTAATGCTTACCTTTTCCACTTCACAGAAAAAAAAAATTGGAAGAGGCACCAAGACTTTACTTTCCTATACTGCTTACTGAGAATTTTCCAGCCATCAAAGGTGCAGAGTTTAATTTTTGAGAGATAGAGAAAAATGAAGAATTAAAATTGTAATTAGAAAAATTGCTTCAGTTAGAATTGCACTTCAAGATGCTTGAATAGATGGGCTAAATAAGTTCAGGCATCCATTAGTTTCCAAATTGAATTAAAATATATTGAGTACTAATTCAAAAATCTAAAAACAGTCAGCTGGAATAGAATGGGAATCAACTGGGTCTAAGAGGGTAGTGCAGACGACACAAAGCAAGGAGAGATGACGGCATTTTTGCTGACCTGAAAGAACAAAACAGAAATCTTAAAAACTGCTAGTAATTTATTACAGCCCATTATACTAATATTGCTGTTTACTCCCAGCCTGCGTAATGGGGGGTCCCTTTTGATTTTGCACAGCACACCAGCCCAGTTCTAACACTCCTTTCTGCTCCTTCTCCAGGGAAGCCCTTTTTCTCTGCCATTTGCTGTGTGCAGCAGAGATGACCTGTGGTAATTGCTGAAGACATTTTCACCCATATTTTTTAGCAAATGTAATTTCCTTTTGATGCAGCCACATCTTCTCCCCACCCTGCTGTGACAACGAACTCCAATAATCAAGCGACTAGCATTCAGATAGAGATCAAGTGAAGCAGCCAGCTGTATCACAACTTTTGACTTTCAACTCTGTACTTGGGTGCACATATTACCACATTTGAGGAAATGAAAAACATTTTTTTCTCTAATGAAAATAGCTTTTGGCCTGGGGTGAGGCTGGTGGAATTGTCCTGAGTTTAAAAAAAAATTTTTTTTTCTTCATATAATTTGGCTCTAACAAAAGCCTTCTTAAAAAAATTAGTGAGTCCTTTTCTGTAACACACATTTTCAAAGTACCCCACGATTAAGATACTCATTAACTATAGAGCTGAAGAAATAGTCTTTAAAGACTGTCCTCCAAATATTGTGAATTTTTTTAAGGAAAGGAAGGAGATAGAGGAAAGAGGGAGGGAGGAAGAGTTGCATATCAAGGAATACATAACAAATTACTTCAAAACTTAGAGGCAGAACCATTTGTTATGCTCACAGATTCTGTGGGTCAAAAATTGAGACAGACTTTGGGATTAACAGACACAAACTATTATACACAGAATGAATAAATAACACGGTCCTACTGTTAAGCACAGGGAATTACATTCAATATCCTGTGATAAACCATAAAGGAAAAAATATGAAAAAGAATGTATGTACAACCGAATCACTTTGCTATGTAGCAGAAATTAACACAACCTTGCAAATCAACTATACTTCAATAAAATAAAATTTTTAAAGAAGTTAGGACATAGCAAGGACAGCTCGTTTCTGTTTCCTGCTGGTTGAAGCCTCTTCTGGAAGACTTGAAAGCTGAGGGCTGGAAGCATCTAAAGGCTTAGTGACTCAGCTGCCTGGCAGTCAATGGTGGCTATCAGTTGGAGAACCTTGCTGCGGCTAGTGTCAGCTGGAATATATACCCATGGCCTTTTTGCTTGCCCTGAGCTTCCTTACACAATGGCAGTTTGAAACCAATATGATGATTCCAAAAGACTAAAACATGTCTGTATATCACTTGCCCAGACACCCAGTAAATTGATGGACTAACATCTCCTTGGAGGCCAGCCAAGAAACAGTGTATCACTTGAACCAAGGTCACTCCTCACATGATGTCATCTTGGAAGGAAGGAAAAAAGCCTCCTTAAGAAGAAAAAATAGACTTGATAAGTTCCTAAACTTTGAACTGACTGAACATTTACCCAAACAAGATTGTCATTTACCCAAACAAAACTGTCTTATAACCAGACAGTTTGAGTTCACTTTAAACATGAAGTTTAAATGTTTTCTGTAGTCAGCAGAAATGGGAGTCCAAGAACAAGATAAGTTATAAAAATCATAAAGACAGTAAATTTGTTTTGATGTCTAAGTTGAAATATACATAGTTGGCCCTACTAAACTAGGAATTTGTTTAAATTTTCAATATATTAAGAAGTTAGCTTTCCTTAGACCATTAGCTACTTGAGATGATGAACGTGACTCCTTTCTATTATTTAATAAATTTTCATTGAATATCTACTATGAACAAGGCATTCCAGTAGGTATTCAAAACACAGAAATGAAGGGCATAGTCACGTCCCTCCATGAGCTCAGAATCCATAGCATAGTAAGAAAGCGAACAATTATTTTAATAGGGGAATTCCACTGGTTCCTTCACATCAAAAAAAAAAAAATCCCATACATGGTTTAAAACTTCAGGAGAGAATGACAGAATCAAAGTTGTACACAAATTAGGGAAATGTGCTAAATCCACAAATGGTTTATTATTATCTGCTTAGCTCAGTCAGTCAGTGCAAACTACAGTAAAGTCAGAACAGTGGATTCATTTAGTCTGTATAATCCAGTTAACTCTGCACATGCTAAACTCGCCCAAAGCTATAAGCTGCATTTCTGTTTCCAGTCAGTCATCATCTTGAGAATGTATGATTAGGAGGATTGATGGCCAACAGTATATGCTTGAAAGGCATTCATTTTCTCTGTAAGAAAACATCTCAATATTTAAGAGTTTCTGACTAGGGCTCTGATTCATCAGGTCACCATGAAGTTAGGGAGATGTAACTGACATCAATTAGGTACCATTTTGGAAATCTAGACATACCATATTTCACCAAATCTAAGACATCAATTATAAGATGCACCCTGTTTTTTTTTTTTTTTACCACCAGGAAATACAAATGGTATCAAATAAACTATGACACTATGCCAAGACATTCTCACATCCTAAACAAAGAGATACGTGAAGTGAGGTGAAGTGAAAGTCACTCAGTCATGGCCAACTCTTTGCAACCCCCTGGACAATGCAGTCCATGGAATGCTCCAGGCAAGAATACTGGAGTGGGTAGCCTTTCCCTTCTCCAGGGGATCTTCCCAACCGGGGAATAGAATCCAGGTCTCCCCCACTGCAGGCAGATTCTGTACCAACTGAGCCACCATTTTATTTACCACCAGGAAATACAAATGGTATTAAATAAACTATGATGCTATGCCAAGATATTCTCACATCCCAAATATAGAGAAATAAACAATACAAAAGAAAATCTCAGTTTATAATCAATAAAATATGGTATCACATGAGAAGTCCTGATAGATATCCAGGAAGCAATGATGAGGCAAGTTATTTCAACAACTTCACAACAGGAAGTACAAATAATTTGTAATACTTTTAGGATCCATAGTCCTTCTCAACACCCCGTAAAACAGTCTGGTTTACAGCTTCTACTCAGGCTCTTCTGAGCCACCATCAGTTCAGTTCAGTTGCTCAGTCGTGTCCTACTCTTTGCAACCTCNAAAAAAAAAAAAATCCCATACATGGTTTAAAACTTCAGGAGAGAATGACAGAATCAAAGTTGTACACAAATTAGGGAAATGTGCTAAATCCACAAATGGTTTATTATTATCTGCTTAGCTCAGTCAGTCAGTGCAAACTACAGTAAAGTCAGAACAGTGGATTCATTTAGTCTGTATAATCCAGTTAACTCTGCACATGCTAAACTCGCCCAAAGCTATAAGCTGCATTTCTGTTTCCAGTCAGTCATCATCTTGAGAATGTATGATTAGGAGGATTGATGGCCAACAGTATATGCTTGAAAGGCATTCATTTTCTCTGTAAGAAAACATCTCAATATTTAAGAGTTTCTGACTAGGGCTCTGATTCATCAGGTCACCATGAAGTTAGGGAGATGTAACTGACATCAATTAGGTACCATTTTGGAAATCTAGACATACCATATTTCACCAAATCTAAGACATCAATTATAAGATGCACCCGGTTTTTTTTTTTACCACCAGGAAATACAAATGGTATCAAATAAACTATGACACTATGCCAAGACATTCTCACATCCTAAACAAAGAGATACGTGAAGTGAGGTGAAGTGAAAGTCACTCAGTCATGGCCAACTCTTTGCAACCCCCTGGACAATGCAGTCCATGGAATGCTCCAGGCAAGAATACTGGAGTGGGTAGCCTTTCCCTTCTCCAGGGGATCTTCCCAACCGGGGAATAGAATCCAGGTCTCCCCCACTGCAGGCAGATTCTGTACCAACTGAGCCACCATTTTATTTACCACCAGGAAATACAAATGGTATTAAATAAACTATGATGCTATGCCAAGATATTCTCACATCCCAAATATAGAGAAATAAACAATACAAAAGAAAATCTCAGTTTATAATCAATAAAATATGGTATCACATGAGAAGTCCTGATAGATATCCAGGAAGCAATGATGAGGCAAGTTATTTCAACAACTTCACAACAGGAAGTACAAATAATTTGTAATACTTTTAGGATCCATAGTCCTTCTCAACACCCCGTAAAACAGTCTGGTTTACAGCTTCTACTCAGGCTCTTCTGAGCCACCATCAGTTCAGTTCAGTTGCTCAGTCGTGTCCTACTCTTTGCAACCTCATCAACCGCAGCACACCAGGCCTCCCTGTCCATTACCAACTCTTGGAGTTTACCCAAACTCATGTCCATTGAATCGGTGATGCCATCCAGCCATCTCATCCTCTGTCGTCCCCTTCTCCTCCTGCCCTCAATCTTTCCCAGCATCAGGGTCTTTGCAAATGAGTCAGCTCTTTGTATCAGGTGGCCAAAGTATTGGAGTTTCAGCTTCAACATCAGCCCTTCCAAAGAACACCCAGGACTGATCTCCTTTAGGATAGACTGGTTGGATCTCCTTGCAGTCCAAGGGACTCTCAGGAGTCTTCCCCAATACCACAGTTCAAAAGGATCAATTTTTCTGCACTCAGCTTTCTTTATAGTCCAATTCTCACATCCATACATGACCNAAAGTCACTCAGTCATGGCCAACTCTTTGCAACCCCCTGGACAATGCAGTCCATGGAATGCTCCAGGCAAGAATACTGGAGTGGGTAGCCTTTCCCTTCTCCAGGGGATCTTCCCAACCGGGGAATAGAATCCAGGTCTCCCCCACTGCAGGCAGATTCTGTACCAACTGAGCCACCATTTTATTTACCACCAGGAAATACAAATGGTATTAAATAAACTATGATGCTATGCCAAGATATTCTCACATCCCAAATATAGAGAAATAAACAATACAAAAGAAAATCTCAGTTTATAATCAATAAAATATGGTATCACATGAGAAGTCCTGATAGATATCCAGGAAGCAATGATGAGGCAAGTTATTTCAACAACTTCACAACAGGAAGTACAAATAATTTGTAATACTTTTAGGATCCATAGTCCTTCTCAACACCCCGTAAAACAGTCTGGTTTACAGCTTCTACTCAGGCTCTTCTGAGCCACCATCAGTTCAGTTCAGTTGCTCAGTCGTGTCCTACTCTTTGCAACCTCATCAACCGCAGCACACCAGGCCTCCCTGTCCATTACCAACTCTTGGAGTTTACCCAAACTCATGTCCATTGAATCGGTGATGCCATCCAGCCATCTCATCCTCTGTCGTCCCCTTCTCCTCCTGCCCTCAATCTTTCCCAGCATCAGGGTCTTTGCAAATGAGTCAGCTCTTTGTATCAGGTGGCCAAAGTATTGGAGTTTCAGCTTCAACATCAGCCCTTCCAAAGAACACCCAGGACTGATCTCCTTTAGGATAGACTGGTTGGATCTCCTTGCAGTCCAAGGGACTCTCAGGAGTCTTCCCCAATACCACAGTTCAAAAGGATCAATTTTTCTGCACTCAGCTTTCTTTATAGTCCAATTCTCACATCCATACATGACTATGACTGGAAAACATAGTCTTGACTAGACAGACTTTTGTTGGCAAAGTAATGTCTCTGCTTTTTAATATGCTGTCTAGGTTGGAGAAGGCAATGGCAACCCACTCCAGTACTCTTGCCTGGAAAATCCCATGGATGGAGGAGCCTGGTAGGCTGCAGTCTATGGGGTCTCAAAGAGTTGGACACGACTGAGAGACTTCACTTTCACGCATTGGAGAAGGAAATGGCAACCCACTCCAGTGTTCTTGCCTGGAGAATCCCAGGGACAGTGGAGCCTGTGGGCTGCCATCTATGGAGTTGCACATGACTGAAGCAACTTAGTAGCAGCAGCAGGTTGGTCATAACTTTCCTTCCAAGGAGTAAGCATCTTTTAATTTCATGGCTGCAATCACCATCTGCAGTGATTTTGGAGCCCAAAAATCTTAAGTCAGGGATGCCATGATCTTAGTTTTCTGAATGTTGAGCTTTAAGCCAGTTTTTTCACTCTCTTCTTTCAGTTTTATCAAGAGGCTCTTTAGTTCTTCGCTTTCTGCCATAAGGGTGGTATCACTTGCATATCTGAGGTTATTGGTATTTCTCCTGGAAATCTTGATTCCAGCTTGTGCTTCATCCAGTCCAGCGTTTCTCATGATGTACTCTGTATACAAGTTAAATAAGCAGGATGACAATATACAGCCTTGACATACTCCTTTTCCTATTTGAAACCAGTCTGTTGTTCCATGTCAAGTTCTAATTGTTTCTTCCTGACCTGCATACAGGTTTTTCAAGAGGCAGGTCAGGTGGTCTGGTATTCCCATCTCTTTCAGAATTTTCCAGTTTGGAACAACAAACTGGTTCCAAATTGGGAAAGGAGTACGTGAAGGCTTTATATTGTCAGCCTGTTTATTTAACTTATGTGCAGAGTGCATCATGAGAAATGCTGGGCTGGGTGAAGCACAAGTTGGAATCAAGATTGCCAGAAGAAATATCAATAACCTCAGATATGCAAATGACACCACCCTTATGGCAGAAAGTGAAGAAGAACTAAAGAGCCTCTTGATGAAAGTGAAAGAGGTGAGTGAAAAAGCTGACTTAAAGATCATGGCATCTGGTCCCATCACTTCATGGCAAATAGATGGGGAAACAATAGAAACAGTGACACATTTTATTTTGGGGGGCTCCAAAATCACTGCAGATGACATGACTGCAGCCATGAAATTAAAAGACACTTGCTCCTTTGAAATATTTGCCATTTCGAAGAAGACATGCTCCCAGGACCTCACGGGTGATAAATAGCAAAGCCCAAAGTCCACACATCTCTGTGGTCTTCTCCCTGAGTTTTCATGTCAAGGGGAGACATACCAGAGAGAATCAATGTCAAGGGCAGGGAAGAAAGATGCTGACATCATTGGCTTGTGACATTAGAGAACATGGTTGACAGCTCAGGGCTGTATTGGGGGATGGAAGGACTGAAAAAGAGTTTCAATGACCCTATCAGATTTAAATATTTTGTGCATCTGTGTGCTCAGTCACGTGACCCCATGGACTATAGCCCGCCAGGCTCCTCTGTCCAGGCAAGAGTACTGGAGTAGATTCTCAATTCTTCCTCTGGGGGATCTTTCCAAACCAGGGATCTAACCCACATCTCCTGCATCTCCCACATCTCCTTTACCCCTGAGCTATCAGGGAAGACCTTATATATTTCAATCACTTACAAATCTACAATTCAAACTGGACTCTAGGGTGTTTGCTCAAGAGCCTCCAGCTATATCTTAAAGAAGGAACAGGAATGAATCTAAACTGTCACTCTCAAAATTATTTTTTTAATTTTTGGAAAGTGATGTTATTACTATTAAAAAGTAACACTATATATAAAGAAAAATCAGGAGGATTACACATCAAAAAATAAAGATTAGGTTTGCAAGGGGAAACTGAGAGTTACTATTAAAGGCATCTTTTATTTTTCTATATTATATACCTCTCTGAATTTTGACATTGAGCATATATTACTTTTATATTTAGGGAAAAACGTGGTTTGAATTTTTTAATCATTGCAAGAAAATGAAAGATCAGGGGAAAAATTGTTTACAAGGCAAGAGTCATTTAAGAAAAGTCAAAGAAATTTATAAGGTTTAAAAACAGAAGTAAAGACATTCAAGTCAAGGAAAAAGGATTGGTATTTTAATTACCAGTCCTCTCGTCTTTCATTTTCAGAAAAACAGACAAGGTACGGTGAGGACAGAAGAGGAAAGAGGCCATTTTCTATTACTTGGAGGAAGAGGATTCAAAAAGAATAAAGGAACTCATTGACAGGTCTAACTGTAGACATGCTATTAGAAGGGAAAGGAAAAAAAGAATTCGGAATCAGAGGCATTTGTTTCATCTGTCACATTTCCTTCTTCACGAAGGCACAGTGAATTTGCAAGCCAGCTACTAAAGAAGAGTGGCCACCTAAAACAGAAAGAGGGAGCAGGCAGCAGCTATTCCCCCCAGGAACTCAGTCAATTAAATGCAGCCTGGAAGGGATCTAATCTAATATCAAAGAGGCTGTCAGGGGATCAGTTCCCCAGGGTTTAGGGTTAATGATGTAGGGCATGGCAGCCTGGCCAGGAGCAGAGAAAAAGAAACCTCACCCAGATCAGGTGTAACTAGAAAAGGCCACAATACAATAAAATAAGTATTTCTCAAAGTAATAGAGGACCTTGGGCAAAACCTTCTGCAGACATGTCACAATATCCTCTGTGTCCCGCAATCTTCAAGGGGTTGGGTTCTCCAAAATTTAACACGTTTCACTATAAATCAAGGGGTTTTTTTGCCTAAAATCATCAGCAGCACTGAAGAATGGCCTCCCTTGATATCATTCATAAGTCTTGAGATATTAATCTAGTCCAAAGTAAGTCCTTCTTTTACCCAGGGTTCAACCAAAAGCATCATATTAATCCTTAAGTTTTTATACAAAAGAGCTCTGAGATGAAGGTCAGTGGTAAAATCATATCTAGAAATTTGAGTGTGAGTTTAATTACCTACTGGTCCACTTTGGTGAAAATCAGTGACAAACACAAATGGAGACAAGGAGAACTACTAAATAGGCCTTCATTAGCTGTGGTCAACAGAGCCCTCCTTCTGAAGGGCTCGGAATCTGTGAGATTCTCCCACTACTTTCCAGGCCAAGTTTGAGAGAAGAAGAAACACAAACAACCTATTCAAGTAAACAGGCAGACAGATTACAGCCCACACCGAGTATGTAATCTTTTAAAGTTACTACAATTCACAGGCAGCTTGCCTTTTTGGTTTCATAAATTGCATGGTAAACAAAGTATCTTAAAAGTTCATTCCGTCTAAAGGATGATTCCCTTCCCTTTTTCACCCCCTCCTTCCCAACCACCATCCAGGAGGTATACTGATAATTAGCTTTTAGCTGTGTACACTGACAAAAAAGAAAAAAAAAAAGGCCCACGATGTCCTTTAAGCCTTTGAAAGATCCTATGCTTTTCATTTTACTCAATTCATTTATTTAACTATTTTATTAAACTATTTGGTGATTTAACTTTTTCATAATCAGCAAATGTTAAGTCAGATAAGAGAAAGGCAATAGAAGAGACAGAGAGAGGCCCTGGTTAATCTTTGCTGAAATCACTCTCTTCAATGGAAATCAAAGAACAAACAACTCAATAGAGCTGTAATGGGCCCTTTGGAGAGAGAATAAAAAATACAGTGTATTCCTCAAAGCAATCATGGAAGCCTCACCATTACTTCAAGCTTAATGTGTCTGAAAACAGAGGTTAAAAAGGAATCAACTACTTTCCCCTTTTGGAAAAACATGTTAACTCTTCTAGGATATCCTTCAGAGACCCAGGAGAGCCAGTTTACTCAACGGTGCATCAGTTCAGTTCAGTCGCTCAGTCGTGTCTGACTCTTTGCGACCCCATGAATCGCAGCGCGCCAGGCCCCTCTGTCCATCACCAACTCCTGGAGTTCACTCAAACTTACATCCATCGAGGCGGTGATACCATCCAGCCATCTCATCCTCTGTCATCCCCCTTTTCCTCCTGCTACCAATCCCTCCCAGCATCAGAGTCTTTTCCAATGCGTCAACTCTTCACCTGAGGTGGCCAAAGGACTGGAGTTTCAGCTTCAGCATCATTTCTTCCAAAGAAATCCCAGGACTGATCTCCTTCAGAATGGACTGGTTGGATCTCCTTGCAGTCCAAGGGACTCTCAAGACTCTTCTCCAACATCACAGTTCAAAAGCATCAATTCTTCAGCACTCAGCCTTCTTCACAGTCCAACTCTCACATCTATACATGACCACTGGAAAAACCATAGCCTTGACTAGACAGACCTTTGTTGGTAAAGTAATGTCTCTGCTTTTCAATATGTTATCTAGGTTGGTCATAACTTTCCTACCAAGGAGTAAGCGTCTTTTAATTTCATGGCTGCAGTCACCATATGCAGTGGTTTTGGAGCCCCAAAAAATAAAGTCTGCCACTGTTTTCACTGTTTCCCCATCTATTTCCTATGAAGTGATGGGACCAGATGCCATAAGTGGCCTCTAAAAATTAATGGACCTTTCAGAGGTTGTTACTTATTACCTGATGCTGAGGTCCAAGGCTAGGCATTGTTGAAGAGGGAAAAATTGGTGGGGATACACCGATGTTCACACTGGCAAATGAGTGAGTTTTGCAATAGCCTGTTATCCAATGCTGAGTACAAATGACTTTTATGGAAAATATTTATTTAGCACTTACTGAATGCCATACATTAGGTTCATCCAACAGTGTGAAGTAGGTCCTGCTATTATCTTTGCTTTACAGAAGGAAATTGAACCTTAGGAAGATTTTTAAAAACTGATCCAACAAATCCCCATAGAGGAAAATTATGGGCATCAGAAAATGAAAATTACACAGTGAGAACACTACTTCTGTTTCTGGACAACTGCTCAGAGGTCAAAAAGGTCACTATGCTTCTCAAAATAGTAAATGGAAAGTCAAAAATGCATATTAGTACACAATCTCAGGAACACTGTGAATTCCAACCACATAATTCAGAATAAATCACAAATAGCAATAGAGAATTTAACAGCAAGGGAAAACCACAAGCAATTAATATTAATAACCTCACATGGACATTATAAAACCATATTTATGAACTTCAGACTCACAGACCCTCTGGATCATGACCCTAGAAGTTTTTGCGATGGCAATAAAGCAGGATATGACTAATGTGAAACTAAACTGTCATATTCATGCCCTTTCATTTGACAATCCATCATGTAAATGCAACAGAACTAAAATACAGTAATTTGTCAATGTTCATGGTGTTTGGCTTGGAACTTCTTTACAGACCCAATACTCATAAGATCTGTTTGATGTTTCTAATCACTACCAAACTCCCAGATCTTTAACAAAGGCAATAAAGAGTAGGGTAGTCATTATATCTGATCTATTGGATTTTTACATTCACTTACAAAGAAAGGTTCTTTGAACTAGTCATGGTCTGTCTCTACCTAGGCTCTAGTACCTGCATGCTGCTGCTGCTGCTAAGTCGCCTCAGTAGTGTCCGACTCTGTGCATGAGAGATTAAATTACTTTAATACACATGAAAATACACATGAAAAATACTTACACATATCATGTACATATGCATGTATATATGCAAATATACCTACTTTCATGTACATATATATGTAAACATACATAGGTATATGGCCTTTAAAAAAATGACAAGTCTTTGCCTGATAACAATTTCACGTGTTTATATGAGCAACAAGCCAAATCCTACAAGTGTCATCAGCAGTAAACAATCTGATCCTCATCTTACTTCTCTAGTATGGAGACACACTGACTGTCTAGACAGATGAAGAGACTGCCCTGTGAGCAGAGCCAGCAAAACGACTTGCTTTGGAAGGCTGTGAAAGGACATCACCAAAAAATGTTTAAATGACATGTACAAGGAAATAGATTCATTGAAACTTCAAAATGCTACAGCAGAAACAACTCTGAAATATAAATGGGTTACGTGTGTATGCTCAGTCGTGTTTGACTTTTTGTGACTCCATGGAGTGTAGCCCCACCAGGCTCTTCCGTCCAAGGGATTTTTCCAGGCAACAATACTGGAGTGGGTTGCCATTTCCCTTCGCCATAAATAGGTTGAGTACATGAGAAATAAAAGCATCATTTCAAACAGTCTTACAAAAATAATTATCTTCTCCCCAACTCCCTGCCACCCCCCCCCCAAAAAAAAGACAAGACAACTAAATGTAAGGTAGTAACCTCGATGGAATATTGGAACAGAAAAACCAAAGGCGGTAGCTGAGCCACCGGGGAAGCTCCAGGTACAAATTTAAAAATCTAAATATATAGACATAGGCTCGGTCGCTTCAGTCGTGTCCAACTCTTTGAGACTCCATGGACTGTAGCACGCCAGGATCCTCTGTCCATGGGATTTTCCTGGCAAGAATACTGGAATGGATTACCATGCCCTCCTCCAGGGGGTCTTTCTGACCCAAGGATTTAACCCATGTCTCCTGCATCTCCTGCACTGTAGGCAGATCCTTAACTGCTGAGCCACTGGGGAAACCCAAATGAAGTATGGACTTGGTTAATAATAATATATCAATATTGGTTCATTAATTGTGGCAAATTCATAATACCCATGTAATATGTTAATAACAGTGGACATCGAGTGTGAGGTAGAACCCTTTGTACTGTCTTTGCAACTTTCCTGTAAACCTAAAACTATTCTAAAATTTAAAAGTTTATTTTTAAAAATCTAGCAGCAATGATACCTTTTGGCAACCACAAATCTATAACCTCTACATCTCTCCTAAGGAGAGGAAAATAAAGCTTATCTAATTTACTTCCCCAGGTTCACCCCAAACAACCTTCTTTCTAGCCATGGTGGATCTTTCTCCCATCTTCAAGGATGACATTTTATAAGATTCTGGATGTGCTGTTCCAGGGCCAGAAAAAACTCTCCCTGATGTTCACTTTCTTTTCTGACACTTTCTTTTCTGTCTGAAATAATCTAAAAGACCTATTTCAAATGCTCGGCCACACATACACAAAAGCCATCCTGAAAGAGCAGAATGGCATATCCAATCTTTCTTTGACCTTGGTAGGAACTGGCAGAAAAATAGCCGATTCATAAGGCAAGTAGATAGTGGCAAATGCTCTCAACCAGAGATACAGATGAGGCTCGAGCATTAGGAAATGTTAACTTTCTATTCCTATCTCATTTTCGTTTTTGATACCCATCAGGCTTTCTCAGCTACCTGGAGCCCAAAGCTGCTCAGCTCCTTTGCTCCAGCCTTGCAACTAAAAAGCAATGGAAATAGCCACTAACTAAGAAGCCAGGAGCCATGTGAGGTGGAACATTCCTGTCTGCAGAAACTCTGAAACCGATTCCAACAACTACAAATCAGGGTTGCTGGTGGTGACAAGCACGGCAGATCTGTAGACTTTTGTTTAAGTGCCAGGAGGGCACACAATGCTTTTGATTTCCATGAATCCATAAAGGAAATATAACCCAAACTTCTCCAAAAGGATAGAAAGGGAAAAAAATGCTAAAATTTAAACAGGTACTGGTTACAAAAGCCAAAGCAAGTAGGTGGGGAAAGGAGATGGGCATAATTTTTCATGTTTTTTCTCCCTTTTAGGACCTGGAATAAGTGTCAGGTTGAAGATTTTGTTAGTTCCCTAGTCTTCTTTGTAGTGCTCATTACATTTGTAATTATTAATATCTATGCTCTGTGCTGTTATGCTGCAGGGATCGTTCTGTTAAATCCCCACAACCTACCTTACTGCTATTACATAGTAAATGCTCCGTAAACAAACTTTCCTATGCTTCTATCTAGTTCTTTAACTGTTTTAATGCAACTAAGTGTATATTTTTTTTAACTCTACTTCCTGGTCTTAATAAAAATCAATTTTCCTTCAGGGGCTCAGCTATCTTATCAATGAGGAAAAAAATGGTTTTAATTATAATTTCCCAATCTACATTATACCCAATGATAAAAGACTTTAATCAGGAATGCACTTATAATTAATTTGTATTTTAAAAGGCATAGAAAATGTCTGTCAGTCACTTTTGAAAGACGTGGCTAAATGACTCTTAAACACTGCCCTTAATCCAGCCACAGGGAGTATTAAATATTTAGGAGTGTGGCGGTATCTAGTTTGTCAGAGCAGTTCCATTTAAATTATGCTCCCCTGTTACCAATTGGAGCTGATGATTTAATTAGGTGGATGGAGTGAGTTACAATGATCATTAATAAGCTGTGTTAATGTCATCAAAATTCCTATTCTCCAGAGTTGAGGGAATGGCAAAAAATAAAAACCCTGCCTAGTGAGGAAGATGGCCTATTTCTCACAAAATTCATTCCTTTTCTCCCCCTCCAGTAATTAGCCTTGTTTTGCTTGGTATGTTCACACTAATTATCACAACATATTTATTCTGCTTTGTATAAAAGATTTTTCATTTGATTACATTTGCTGAAAGTCTACATAGTGTAGCTACTATAAAGTGTCCAAAGGATGCTTTTGTGTTCTTTTCCCAAGGCATCCATAAGAGCTGTTCATATTGTTTAAACTGTGTCAAAGAGTTCAGAAAACCAATATGCAAATAAAACTAAACTCTTTAAAGATTATAGATTGCAATAACTTTTTTAGAACACTTTATCTTGGAGGGCTTCCCAGGTGGAAAAGTAAAGAATCCACCTGCCACTGCAGGAGACACAGGCAATGTGGGTTTGATCCCTAGGTCAGAGAGATGCTCTGGAGAAGGAAATGGGCATTCACTCCAATATTCTTCCCTGGAAGAATCCCAGGGGCAGAGGAGCCTGTCAGGCTATAGTCACATGGGGCCACAAAGAGTCAGACATGGCTGAGCATACACACACATCTTGGACGGGACACACCAAAAAGTTTTCCATCTTCTAAATGAAAATCATTATAGAAGAATGTCAGAAGAATATCATGCAGGACCCTGGATTTGCTTCAGAGGCGGACAGCGCCTGGAGAATTTACCTGCATCCTGTTCAGAGAGCACACAGACGAAGACACTGAGGAGGAAGACCAAATCCCATATCCAGTTGTGACCTCCTGATCTTAGTGATTCCACACGGCACCCACAAGTAAAAGATTTTCTCTTTTCATCTGCTAAGGTGAAAGTCATCTCAGCAATGAAGAATCCTATTTCCAACTCTCCAATTATCCACAGGACAAACCCTATATCATTCACTCATACCGATAAGAGAAAAATGGAAATAGGGTTAAGTCCTCAGAATAAGAACAGCAGCCTTGAGAAAGAGGCTCCCCAAAAGCCCAACTATCCAAAGTAATTGCCTTTAAACCTGACAGGAAACTCTCACAAGCATTCATTATTTATAGGAGTCTCCGCATGGAAATGGATTAAGACTCACTTATCCTCGAGGAAAGAAACATTAGACAACTAATTCAATAGAAAGGATTAGTTTATCTCTTGAAACAGTTAGAGTCACCATCACCAAGAAAAAGTAAAGTGGCCTGAAAAATGCACCATAAGGCCAACAACTTTTATTTGAGAGGAGAAAGGACAACATCAGGAAAGTCCCATGCAAAGAATTCAATGAAGGACACACTGCCAGAGCTCATCAACAAGAGACCCGATAGACATTCATTCATTCAGCAATGTTTTACCATATATGCGAAATATACGTAGCCCTGTACTTGCACTAAGGGGGAGAAGCAGAGAATATAGCATTTGGATGACCACCACTTATGCGCCAGCAGCTTTACCTCGGTTTCCTTGTTTCTTCATCACGCCCTCATGGTGCATTTTTCAGGCCACTTTACTTTTTCTCGGTGATGGTGACTAAAATGTTGTCATCTTTACTATACAGATGAGAAAGCAGATGCACCAGGCACTAACAATCTATGCGAGATCACACCCACCAAACGGCAGAAGCAGCATCTGAAATTCCTTCTGCTGACTCAGATCCCCATGCAAGTTCCTGCAGGAGAAATAAAGACATCACCCTCCCCTCCAGAAATAGACCCACAAGCCAAGGAGAAAGGGCACAGATAAAGTTCACTCTAATAAAT
>SJYW01047761.1:212869-244265 GCA_006410735.1 Raphicerus campestris
CTCTCAAAAAGAGCCTCTTTCAAGAGGAAAATCAAAATGGCATTGCTTTCCCGTGGCCAATAAATCAGTATCCGACCTTCACCCCCTCACCCATACGCTTGAGGAAACACTATAAGGATAAGAAGAAACTGCAGTTATGAGTAGCAGGAGAGAGTACCAATAAAAAGCTAATTTAAATATAAAATTATTACCTATCCAGAATTACAGCAGAGAAAAAATTTAAGAGTCCTGGATTTAAACTAGCTTACAATGCTAAGGTGCCACCAACAATTCTTCTGCAAGTCACAAATAGCATAATGGAAAGCAGAGAGCTCTTTGCTCGCCAGTACTGACTGCTCCTTAACAGATACCTCCAACTCACTCCCAGTATCCTGTTATCTCCACCAGATATCAAATGGGCATCTCAAGCCAACATATCCAAAACTAAGCTCCTGATTCTCTCCTAAACACCTGTAACCCTCACCAGCCAGTTGAGCCATTCTCTGCAAATGGCAATTATAAAATCCGCTCCAGCCAAAAGCCTGGGACTCAACTCTATCATATATCCCTCGTTCAATATGACAATAAAATCTGCTGGCTGTCATTTCAAAGCATGCCAAAAATCAATTTCTTACCATGTTTACTGATATTGCTCTGGTACAAGCCACCATCTCCTCTAGACTGGATTATTCAGTCTCCTAATGGATCTTCCTGCTACCTCCCTTGCTTTCCTTCAGTGTATTCTTAGAAAGTCAAATCATGGCATTCTCTACTTACAATCCTGAGATGACACTCCACTTGACTCCAAAAGCCAGGGAGTCTTTATAACGGCTTCTAACAATCTACATGATCTTCTCTTCATATCCTCTCTGATCTGACCTCCTTCCTACACCCCATCTACACTAGTCAAACTGATTTCTCTGCTGCTCCTGAATGGTACCAGGCATGAGTGTGCCTCAGGGGCTTCCCACTTGCTGGTCCCATCTACCCAGATTGGCTTGCTCCCTCACCCTTTTCCCTTCTATACTCAAAACTAAAAACTCGGTAAGAATTTTCCAAGCCATTCCTCCACTTTTCTAAAATTGTAAGCCTCACCTTGACCCTGGCTGCTCATTTAACCCTTCTCTATTATTTTTCTTCTTAGTATCTACCACCATTTGACATTACTTGTTGAGTATTTACTGTTGAATACTTCCCCTCATTTGAATATACTCTATGTGAGGGCAGTAATTTGTACCTATTTCTTTTCTTTGTTGTTCACTGCTGTCTATCCCCAGGGGGAGAAAAAAAATGTCTGACATATAACAAACACTAGATATTTTTTAATTTACTTTTTCACCAATTTGCTGGTCCCTGAAATCCAAAGTGCCAAAATTATTGCACTAATTATCTGTTCTAAAGAAACACATGGCATTATCAAGAAATGACACCAGGAATGCAGTTGGCTTGCTCTCAAACTTTCGAATTATATGACTTTTGGGCATGAAAATATTAAAGGGTGAAGTTGGAACTTGATTTTTCCAAAGTTATTAATATTGAACACTAGCCCTCTAATCATAAAGTGCAACACTGGTTTTTACTCGTGAATCAGGCTGGAGGGGAAGACATCAAACCAAGATGCACATTTCATACTCTGGCACTGTCCCTTGGATATGGGACAGTTTTGTTCAACAGCTAAAACAATGTTTTTAATGTGTAAATTCTACAAGAAAATTAAAGCTGGCAGCTACTTGATGTTTAGCAAAAAAAAAAAAAAACTGTTCAGCAATCATTAAGATCTAGAGCTGCAGTAATTCCAATAAAAAATAATTTAAGATTTTCTTAGAGCTGAGAAAATGATGGTGCACCTGAGCCTGTGACTTATAAAAAATGCATCTCCAACATTTTTTAACCCCATCTTTATTTCAGCTTTAAAATTGTTCAGTCAAAGCAAATCATAATAGTAAGCCCTCAACAAGAAAGGAAAAGCCATACAAGGAGCCCTTTTCAAAATTGCAGGGGAAAAGGGGAAGACTTGCATAATTGTTTTGGAAGACTCTCTCAAATGTGACACAGTGGCCTTGCCTGACTATCCAGTCTAAAGTGTCCGCTCCAGCATCTACCAATCACCCAATTTTAACTGGTGACAGAGCAATTGTCCTTCTCTTTCTGTGTATTATAGGTCTCCAAACTCTAGAAGCTCCCAAAGACAGGACCTGTCTGTCTGGTCCAGTAATGTACTTACAATGGCCAGGATGACAGCTAGCAAAGAGGAGGTGCTAGGACAGACTTGCTGCATGAATGATTCCATTAAATGTCTGAAGTTTTCCTTCTTGCACTCTGTCCAAGTAGGAGGTATGATTCTAACTCTTGCCAGTTAATAAATTAATCTGAACAGTTGAGAAGATTCTAGGGAAATGCAGGCTTTCGTAGCTTTTGTAAGGTCTAAGTTCTACTCATACAAATTAGTGCTGTAGAAAAGAGCTGTAAGAGTAAGCCCATCCCTGTTCCCCTCCCTAGTTCCCAATACAATAAATGAAATGTACATTTCTGTTGGCTTCTATTTGCTGGTGACATTTAGTTTTAATTCAAACCAGTCTTCATAAATTCTGGTACTGTGCACATCTTAAGTGGCTCTATGTTTTATTCAAAATCATCAGTCTCATTCCCAGAATTGTAGTAAACAGATCTTCTAAAGGGAAAATAAAACTATTTCTACAACAGCCCTATTTCAGCAATTTTTCAAAAGATATTCCTTTCACTCCCTTGGTTAGAATTTCCTTTTTATGCTTGGAAAGTTGTGTTATATATACGTGCATTTTAGTCCAAATGGATGTGGCAATCTTTTGTTGTTATTGTTGTTGACTTCGCCTTGTCTATTTTCCACTTCAGTATGTCTACAAAAGAAAAACTTCCTATTTCTCTTATCTCTGCATTTGTGAGTCTCTATTACTAAACTCGTGTTCTCTTTTAAAGAAAGAATACCCAGAACACTCCGTGATTCACATTTTCCCTAATGAAAAAAAATCAGATTTATAGATCAGAATATTTATAGCATATAACAACCTCAAATAAGCTTTCATTCTTCTACACAACTTTTAAGGACTGATTTACATGCATAAGAATCTTTTCTTAACTTTTTCTTCCTTATATGCCCTGACTAGAGCTTCCCGGGTGGCTCCATAGTAGACAATCTGCCTGCCAATGCAGAGACATAGGAGATGTGGATTCAATCACTGAGTCAGGAAGATCCTGGAGAAGGGCATGGCAAACCACTCCAGTATCCTTGCCTGGAAAGTTCCATGAACAGAGGAGCCTGGAGGGCTACAGTCCATGGAGTCTCAAAGAGTTGGACAAAACTGAGCAGCTGAGCATGCCCTCACTATGGACTCAGGTCCTCAGAATTATAAGTAAGCCAGAGACAACCTCACACTCTCAACAACAGTGCTGAGTGAGATTACTGGAGTGGAGGAAATATTTCAAAAGTCATCACTCCTTCATTCTTCTAATCAACAGCTTCAATATCAACAATCTCTTTCTCCAATTCTAAGCCCCAAGGTGACTTAAAAATTTAAAGAAATTAAAGTTAGCCCAAAGGAAATGATCAGAACTGTATACCAAACAGAAGGGTTTATCACAACATTATTCTATTATAGTATCAATAATATAGATGTGTACCCATATTGGACAGAAAAAAAGACTGGGATGAACTAGAACCATTTAATACTATGATGAGGGCTTCCCAGGTGGCACTGGTGATAAAGAACCTGCCTGGCAGTGCAGGTAGACATCAAAGACCTGGATTTGATACCTAGGTCTGGAAGATGCCCTGGAGAAGGAAATGGCAACCCACTTCAGTATTCTTACCTGAAGAACTGATGCAGCCCTAAACAAAGAAATTATCAATTATTCTTGTTTTCTTTCTACTTTATGGGTTTCTATTTTTTTTCAAGGATCATGTGTTCTATTAAAAAGTCATAGTTTGTATGTTTAATACAAATCCTTTTAACAAAAAGTTCAAGAATCCTCTGATTATAACTTTTTTTTTTTTTTTTTTTTTTTTGCCACTCTGCACAACATGTGGGACCTTAGTTCCCCAACTGGGGATCAAACCCATGGCCCCTGCAGTGGAAACATGGNCAAATCCTTTTAACAAAAAGTTCAAGAATCCTCTGATTATAACTTTTCTTTTCTTTTTTTTGTTTTTTGCCACTCTGCACAACATGTGGGACCTTAGTTCCCCAACTGGCGATCAAACCCATGCCCCCTGCAGTGGAAACATGGAGTCTTAACCACTAAACTGCTAGGGAAGTCCCATAATGGTCTTCTTTAAAATATTTGTAGCTACTTTAATTGCCAGAGTAAAAGGAACAAAGCGTCAGCCTAAGATACACTGAGACATCCATATCATATGATGAAAACACGTCTCCTAAAAGACCATCACCATCAAGTTTGTGGATATAAAAAAAAAGAGAAGGAAGAGTAGAACGAGGAGGTAGGCTTCACCAGTGCGAGAGAATGCATCTTTCATAATTCTCAGCCTTTGTTTCTTTCCTTTTCTCTTAGAAGCCTACAGAGCAACATGGGATTTCTGACTGATTACACTTATGAGTCAACATGATCAATGACTATTTTTCTAGCCAAATCTTTGACAGATGAGCAACTCACAGCTTTCTGGAAGCATTCAAAAAAAAACTCTTATCTAAAGCCCTCTTTCTGCAATTTGTATTTATTCTTTACTAAAAACATGTATCAATTTACCATCTAATATGTTAACTACTTTCATCTCTGTTTCTCTTTCCAATCCACAGACATCTCTATCTCATGGAGTTGTAAACATGCTAAAAGATGTTGCACTCTGCTCTCTTCATTTAGAGAAATTCTTATTTTAAACTATTGCATGGTTTTGAGTCAAAGAGAGAAAATAATTCCATGAGGTTCTGACTAGAGGTATCTCTCTANTATCTCATGGAGTTGTAAACATGTTAAAAGATGTTGCACTCTGCTCTCTTCATTTAGAGAAATTCTTATTTTAAACTATTGCATGGTTTTGATTCAAAGAGAGGTTCTGACTAGAGGTATCTCTCTACCCAAGTAAAAACCCTAAAAGTAAATACAGCTGTTAAAATTAATTACACCAAATTGCCTGAGCAAGGTAAACAGAAAACCCAGGGCCCGATGCTAAACACTTGAGAGTCAACTATCAAGCTATCTAGTAAAAGCCTCCAAAAATCGATAATCCTCCAGTCTTACTTTTACGATGACATTAGAAATAACATTTAATTTTTTATATATAAGGAATGAACTCAAGGAAAAGCAACAGTCTGTGCTAATCTTTTAAACCTATTACCAACATTTTATGCATCATAATCCTAGCTAAGCCAGAGTATATATATCTATTTAGGTTCTTCCAAACAACAGCACTTTCTAAAAGGGTCCCTGCCAGGCACTAATACTATTCATTTACTAAATATTGCTTGGGGACTCAGCCATGCATGACTCACATTAGTGCAGATGGGAGTTTCACAGTCATATCCAAGGTCTGTGGAACAAATGGAGTAACCCATTATTGGTTCCTCTTCTCTCATATCTATTTAACATGGATCATAAAAAGAATTTAGTCTGCTATGCCTTACCCAATTGTCAAATATCAGTAGGTTCATATTTTTAGACTTTGCTCCCTTTGAACCCAGGTATCAGTTATCCTCATGAGTTCACAGGTAGGATGAAATCTATACTTTAAGCCATTATCTTAAGACTATTTCTTGATCAGCCTCCTGTCGTATCATGATTTTACTGGTATGATTACAAGTAAAGGAAATTTGATACTCATATAAAAGTTGCTACATAGGATATAAATCTGCATTTTCACAACACCAAATACTGCATATATTCACATCACAGATAATTTGATTTCCTAATATTAATATTACCCAAATAATGATGCTCAATTAAGGCTATGCAAACAAACAGGTAAGAGGCAAGAGGCAAGAGGCACTTGTTTCTAAGCCTTCAACAATATTATGAAATAATTTACAGACTATCTGTCCAAGAAAGTGTGCTCAAGCAACTGAATATGATACATAGGTCTCCACTTATTGTCCAGGACATACCACCAATTAAAAATTAACAAACAATAGGTCAATACGGTAGATGATCCAATTCTGAGCCTGTAGATGTGTGTTAAAATGGAGCATGGAAGTTCAGTTCAGTCGCTCAGTCGTGTCCGACTCTTTGCAGCCCCATGAATTGCAGCACTCCAGGCCTCCCTGTTCATCACCATCTCTTGAAGTTCACTATGACTCACGTCCATCAAGTCCGTGATGCCATCCAGCCATCTCATCCTCTGTCATCCCCTTCTCCTCCTGCCCCCAATCCCTCCCAGCATCAGAGTCTTTTCCAATGAGTCAACTCTTCGCATGAGGTGGCCAAAGTACTGGAGTTTCAGCTTTAGCATCATTCCTTCCAAAGAAATCCCAGGGCTGATCTCCTTCAGAATGGACTGGTTGGATCTCCTTGCAGTCCAAGGGACTCTCAAGAGTCTTCTCCAACACCACAGTTCAAAAGCATCAATTCTTTGGCGCTCAGCTTTCTTCACAGTCCAACTCTCACACCCATACATGACCACAGGAAAAACCATAGCCTTCACTAGATGGACCTTAGTCGGCAAAGTAATATCTCTCATAGAAGAGCATACACCAAAATCTTATTAACAGTTATCTCTGGGTGACAAGATTATAGATAAGGTGCTTGCTTCTTCTAACCTATCAATATCCTATCTAACGGTAAATTTAAATCTAGGCTTCCTGGGTGGCTCAAAGGTAAAGAATCCACCTGCCAGTGCAGGAGATGTGGGTTCAATCCCTGGGTGGGGAAGATCCCCTGGAGAAGGAAAAGGCACTTTTCTTGCCTAAAAAAATCCCATGGACAGAGGAGCCTGGTGGGCTACAGTCCCTGGGGTCCCAGAAGAGTCAGAAACAACTTAGAGACTAAACTACAAAAACAACCAAATTTAGGTCTATATGCTAAAAAAGAAAAAGAAAGATTAGTTAGGATCAAAGGAGATAGACAACCAGCTTATCCTTCAGTTTAGTATCAAACATGTATATATTACTTCATATAAGAAAAAAACACAACTATCAACTTGGGTTGACAACACTAATTTAATCATCAGTTTGCAACTTCCAGGACACAGACAGTTAAACCTCAGCATACCAAGGGTGTCTTTGCCATTCTTTTGTCCTGTGCTGCAAACTAGTTCAATTTCCTTACCCACATGTCCTCCATTAATTGCCTTTTCAATGGATTACTAATAAGTTTTTGATGTTAAGCAAACATCCTATTAAAGTGAGACCAAACACTGTGACTATTTGTTTAATAATACAGTCTGAATGAAGGACGAAGTTCAATTAGCACTGGAGCTGATACAGGCTTCATTAGGAAGGAGAGGCAATTAAAAAGAGGAAGGCTGCAGGAGGCACCGATGTGCACATCGTGCAGCGAGTGGAAAAGGACAAGCTGCACAGAGTTCCTTTGAAAAAACGGTAACCTGAAGACTTCAGACAGAAAGAAGGATCATTAGCACAAAATTAAGCACCCTAATAGGGTGATCCTTATCCCGCCAGCTCCAGAAGAAATAGGAGGCCAAATCACGTCATCTAAATAAACGGCAGGGTGTCAGGACAATTGGAAGGAACAGGAATTATCTAGCGGATAGAATTTCATTGTATCACAGAGCTTGGTTCATAGACACTGTTCCATGGATACTGCTAAGCACTATTTGGGGAGTCAGAAGACCCGCCTGTGCCATTAACTAGCCGTGTGACCTTGAATAAGTCACCTAACCTCTGAAGATTTGTTTCCCTTTTTTGTAAAATTAAGGAATTAAATAAACTAGCTCTTCTACAAAATTTCCATGGTTTTATGATTCCAATTACTCATGGTTATCATTGTTATCTCAGCAATCCAAAAGATAAAGCAAATCATAAATTACCTAATGTTTACCAATATTCATATTATTTTCTTAAAAAGATAGTAAGGATAAGCAAATGTGCTATAATTTTTTTTTAAAGTACACAGATTTTATTTCATGATTAAAATTCCAGGATGTCTTTGATCTATCACAATTTCAATATATGTTCAAGAAATTTTAAACCAATATGATAAATAAGATTTTTTTTTTCTATAAATTTTCCTTGTGGTATTGAGTATTTACAACTTAGTGCCAGACATTTGGGGAGAAATAAATGTGACTGAAGTATGAAGTGATTCTTTCATCTATTAAATTGTTTAATAACAACTCTGTCATACCCCAAGGTCACTCTTGAAATGACAGCCTTGTGAAGAGGCCCGCGGGGATCAGACCAGCTGCCTAGTGCTTCCTTTTCCTCCTGAGATCCCAGGAGGCAGAGAACTCAAGCCAGCCTTCCATGGTAAAAACAGCAGACAGACTCGCAGAACCATTCTGAAGAGGGGCATGAGAACACTACAATAAAACAGGCAAAGGTGTGGGAGGGAGGAGTATAATAACAAAGGATTTGAAAAAGACAAACAACTGCAATTAGTGCAAAAGGAGGCAATTTTGCATCTAGAAATGTATTCTACACAAGCATTTATTCAAATGGATAGATATGTCCATTCAACACTCATTGGACAGACAGGATAAAGCAACATTTGAACAGAAATGAGGAGCCGGGCAAGAACGGGGGAGGGGTAGGACTTGAAGGTTTCCATGCAGTGGAAACAACAAATGCAAAGATTCTAAGGAAAAACTGTGCTTATGACATTCAAGAAATAGCAAATATTTCGTCTGGCTGGTGTGCTGTGATTATGGGGGAAGAGTGGTAGAGGATAAGGTCAGCAAAGTGCTAGGATGCCGGTTTATGGGGAGTCTTAAAGACCGTGGCACACACTTTGGGTTTGAGCGACTTAAACGGGGAGACATTGAAGAGCTTTGACCACAGTAGTTTTTAATCTGACTGAGTTTTTTTAAAATGACTCTTGGCTGCTGGTGGGAAGAAAAGACACAGATAGAAGATGCTAACAATAATCTAGGTAACAGGCAATGATGGTTTAGATCAGATGCTGGTAGTGAGAGATGCGGAGAAATGGCCAATCTGTTTAAAAAATAGAATCTGCATATACATAAAAATTAAAATCAATAGGATTTGCTGTTGAATTGGATACAACAATTTCTGTGTTAGAGAAAGAGGACAATGCCAAGGTTTGGGGCCTAAACTGGTAAAATGAAACTTGCATTTACAGAGATGGTAAAGACTAGGATATTTATTTCCCTATAATTTTCTATTTTTTCATAACTAATCTAAATAGCAATGAATTGTATAACTAAATAAATTATGGTATATCCATACAATAGAACCAGTAAGATAAATGAAGGCAGAACCATTTGTCCTTGCATGGAAAAAGATCAACATATAATTAACTTAGTACAAGATACAGAAATATGACAAATAATATACAACAAATTCTAATAGTAGCTGTGTCTTTGGAAACTGGTGGGTTAGTAGGGACTAGCATCAATTTAAATCAATTTTACCAGGGTGGTTTAGTCACTAAGTTGTGTCCAATTCCTGTGACACCATGGGTTGTAGCCTGCCGGATCCTCTGTCCAAGAAATTTTCCAGATAAGAATACTAGATTGGGTTGCCATTTCCTTCTCCAGGGGATCTTCCTGACCCAGAGATTGGAGGCGCATCTCCTACACTGTAGGCAGATTCTTTACCCATGAGCCTTTAGGGAAGCCCATGAAAACTGGTGGGTTAGTAGGGACTAGCATCAACTTTCGCAGTTTTACCATAGTCTGAGGTTTTAACAACTTTTATATCTTATTGTTCATTATTAGCATGTATTGCATTTTATAATTACAAAAAAATTTAAGTAAACAAACAAGAGCATCTACCCATGTCATGCTAAAGACCTGGACTCTGAAGTCAGACTCTTAGTTCAAATGCTGATTCTGTAATTAGCTATTTGACCAAGAGAAAATTGCTCAACCTCTCTGGGCCTCAAATTTTCATCTTTAAAAAATACATATAAGTGTACATGATCTACACCTATGGCTGATTCATGTCAATGTATGGCAAAACCAATACAGTACTGTAAAATAGAATAAAGTATTAAAAAAAATAAAAAAAAAAGAAATTAACTCAAAAAAAAATTTATTCAAGGATAAAAAATACATATAAATAGTACCTATCTAAACAAGTGGTTGTGAGGATTACATGAGATAATGACTGTATAGTTCTTAAAACAGTACCTAGAACATAGAACATGCCAAACAGAAATAAATTGTGNTAAATTAACTCAAAAAAAAAATTTATTCAAGGATAAAAAATACATATAAATAGTACCTATCTAAACAAGTGGTTGTGAGGATTACATGAGATAATGACTGTATAGTTCTTAAAACAGTACCTAGAACATAGAACATGCCAAACAGAAATAAATTGTGAATACACTTAATGGAAGTTCTTGGCTTAATTCTTACTTATGATTTCATGAATATCATTGTTATTTATATTTCACCTGTTTTACAAAATTGCTATTTCCTACATTATCAAAGGTGGGACTGAGCCTCTGATAAAATGATAATATATAGGAAAAAAGAAGTGAATTATGAATAAAACTCTACCATGTGATGAATCATCACAAATTGCATAGACTTTACCTTTTTAACAGTACAAAGTATATGTGTATGTGACTGTATGTGCATATTTAAAGTTGGTGGGTTTAGTCAGGAGGAAAAAGAACACTGACGAGGACTTTAATTTTACTCATAGTCTGTGCTTTGAGGAGGAAGACGTATCTGTGCTTATTACATTTTAATAACGCAAAAGATCAACAGAAAGAGAAAACGGTAAGAGGGGGAAATAAAGTCCGTGTAGGAACAAAAGACGTGAATAAATGATTTCAAACTATCAGGTTGATTATTTTTATGAAGATCCGCTCTTTTCACGTGTACCCCAGTGTTCACTGCAGCACTGTTTACAATAGATAGGACATGGAAGCAACCTAGATGTCCACTGACAGGTGAATGTATGAAAATGTGGTACATATATACAATAGAATATTACTCAGCCATAAAAAGGAATGAAGTTGAGTCAGTGGTAGTAAGGTGGATGAACCTAGAGCCTACGGTACACAGTGAAGACAAAAAAACAAATATATTAACACATATATATGGAATCTAGAAAAATGGTACTGATGAACCTATCTGCAGAGAAGGAATAGAGATGCACATATAGAGAATGCACTTGTGGACCCAACAGGAGAAGGACAGGGTAGGACAAATGGAGAAAGTAGCATCAACATATATACATTATCCTGGGTAAAACAGATAGCTGGTGAGAAGCTGTTATATGACGCAGGGAGTCCAGCCCAGCGCTCTCGATGACCTGGAGGGGTGAGCTGGAAGGAGGGGAGGGAAGCGCAAGAGGGACGGGACACATGTACAATTACTGCTGATTTGTGTTACTGTGTGGCAGAAACCAACACAACATTGTTAGGCAATTTTCCTTCAATTAAAAAATTTATTAAAAAAATAGAAAAGGTTTAGTCTTTTAAAAAATACATTGTTACCAATATTATTTTGGCTTTTAAGAGCTCATTACCATATATACCAAAATAGATGACCCAGATTCCCCCATTTTCTCAGTAAGAAGATTCCTAAAATGTTTTTAGCCAACTTGAGCACATAATTATTTGAAATAATTTTGTCTGAATTCTTCACATGTGTCTTTGTCATTACATCTTTATCAACTCTGGATGCACATTTAGAGATGACAAACTGCTTTCCAGAGCTCATCAAGTTCTTTTCTGTCTCAACTGTTTGAATTTGTGCAAATGCGATCAGTAACAGTGTTATCCCATGCCTCAATTACTCATCAGCATTACCTCAGGGCATTGATTCTTTTCATCATCCTGCAGGAATATATTCCTAATTTCCACAAACTCAAACACAGAGAATCTTCCTTTTTTAAAGGAACTAAAATTCTGGTAAGCACTGGCGTACAATACTTAAAGTTGTGAGGTCAAACATTTGAAACTCCAAAAATCTCATGCTCTAAGCTATTACTTTCTATGGCACTCTCAGTTAAGACTATTGGCATAACATCCATTTTTGAAGAAAGGCTAAGAATAAAGAGAAGGATCCAGACAAAAGCACGAGTCTTTTTACTAAAAAATAGACCAACAATTCAACAGAAGAGGAAAATATGGCCAAAGCTGTGGGTTTTTTAAAAACGAATATAATTAAAACTTCATGGACCCAAGGAAGAACAATAAGTAGGTGAGAGGAAGAAGAAGATGTGTATAAGAGAGAGANCTTTTTACTAAAAAATAGACCAACAATTCAACAGAAGAGGAAAATATGGCCAAAGCTGTGGGTTTTTTAAAAACGAATATAATTAAAACTTCATGGACCCAAGGAAGAACAATTTTTCAGAAAGAAAGAGGCTATTTAAAGATATTTTTCTGCAGAGGACATTACAGAACCATAAGGGATCTGAATAAAATTTTTCTAAAAACGCAACTTTTTAGAGCCTATAAAGTTTACTTAAGAAAACATTATCCTTTACTTAAGAAAACATTTATCCTTTCTGGTTTCTTTTTATAAAGTAAAGGATAGGGCTGGGGAAGCTATGAATTTTCCTATGACTAGAATTTCTTCATAACAACAGTCTTTGACATTAGTGAGTAGAAAACCTCGTACTGGACAGTCAGCTGTGAAGGAAGGAAAAGTGAAATGCAAGTGTGAGTTGCTCAGTCCTGTTCAATTGTTTGCAACCCCATGGACTACGGCCCACCAGGCTCCTCTGTCCATAGAATTCTCCAGGCCAGAATACTGGAGTGGGTAGCCATTCCTTTCTCCAGTGGAATCTTCCCAACCCAGGGATCAAACCCGATTCTCCCTCATTGAGGGCAGATTCTTTACCATCTGAGTCAACAGGGAAGCCCAGGGAAAGCTAAATTAAGTTCCAAGTCAAGAAAATATGATTCAACTCTTTTGTGACTTATTCAATGTCTCTGTGGAGTGCACTGGATTATTCAATAAATATACCCTGAGTAGTCATCATTTGGAGAAGGCAATGGCACCCCACTCCAGTATCTCTTGCCTGGAAAATCCCATGGGCAGAGGAGCCTGGGAGGCTGCACTCCATGGGGNCACTGGATTATTCAATAAATATACCTTGAGTAGTCATCATTTGGAGAAGGCAATGGCACTCCACTCCAGTATCTCTTGCCTGGAAAATCCCATGGGCGGAGGAGCCTGGTAGGCTGCACTCCATGGGGTTGCTAAGAGTAGGACAAGACTGAGCGACTTCACTTTCACTTTTCACTTTCATGCATTGGAGAAGGAAATGGCAACCCACTCCCGTGTTCTTGCCTGGAGAATGCCAGGGATGGGGAGCCTGGTGGGCTGCTATCTATGGGGTCGCACAGAGTCAGACTGAAGCGACTTAGCAGCAGCAGCAGTCATTATTTAAGTAGCACTTTGTTAAGCACTTTAAGTTTATAAAAAGGGTCTCTGTTTTCAATCTACATAATCTTTAAGCNGTGGGCTGCTATACATGGGGTCACACAGAGTCGGACTGAAGCGACTTAGCAGCAGCAGCAGTCATTATTTAAGTAGCACTTTGTTAAGCACTTTAAGTTTATAAAAAGGGTCTCTGTTTTCAATCTACAGAATCTTTAAGCATAATTATTATTGGATGGCAGGATTATGTTGAGCTTTATTTTCCCTTTTGTATTATATTCTCCAGCTATATCAATTTGGGGAAATTAATCCTTCTAATCATTTCATCTATAAAGCAGGAATAATAGTATATCTATCTCATAAAGTTCATGTGGGAAACAGATGAAATAATGATGCACAGTTAACATTTTTCAATAAATATTAGTTATTTCATTTTTATTGTTATTTTAAATGCTTGCCATTTTTAGTGGGACTGCTACAATCCTACTGTGGCTGTGAAACAATACAACATTTATCCAATACTTAACAGCTTTTAGCTAATTTATTGCTACCACTAAAAAAATACGCAATTAAGTACCTGCTGCTATTGCTAAGTCACTTCAGTCGTGTCCAACTCTGTGCGACCCCATAGAGGGCAGCTTGTGAATGTCAAATAGAGTAAAGAACTCAAAGGAGAGATCACTTTTGCTCAGATAGATCAGAAATTACTTGGAAGACAAAAACTAAGTTTCCATGAATGAAGGAGGAGCAGGAGAGGACACAGACAGCAGGCCAGATGTTAAGCTCAAATCATGGATCCTGGAATAGAAGCAACCAAGGGGTAGTAAGGAAGCAGGAAAGAGCATTGGGGAGTTCCTTTGTCAATTCCTCGGTTATCAAAGCCTTTCCGAGNTGAACGAAGGAGGAGCAGGAGAGGACACAGACAGCAGGCCAGATGTTAAGCTCAAATCATGGATCCTGGAATAGAAGCAACCAAGGGGTAGTAAGGAAGCAGGAAAGAGCATTGGGGAGTTCCTTTGTCAATTCCTCGGTTATCAAAGCCTTTCCGAGTATTTTCCATCATGGCATTCGCATTTCCACTTTTTAGTTGAAAGAAAAGCTCTTCTCCCTTTTACTATTGCCCCAAGCTCTGGCAATTCTCTGTTCCTCTTCCACCTGCAAGTAAGTAAGCTCACCTACCCTCAATAAGTGTAGGATGAGTACGTAATTTTGTGTGGCCAGAAAGAAATAGGAAGATTTTTCTACCAGGTGATGTAGTGGAAATATCATAGGCTAAGAAATAAGCCTTAATTTCCAGTCCTGGTTTTGCTTCTATAATTTTCAGTTCAAGGTCTCAGTGTTTCCATCTTTAAAATGGGGTGGTGACACCACAGATGTTGTGATCATTAATTTGATGAAGTTGATAAAGTAATTAATATAGCTAGTATATAGTCAGACCTCAAATAAGAGATGAGATGGAAGACAAGGAAGAAAAGGAGGAGGAAAATGAGTAAACATATTGAACCTTATTGCAGACCTTTTTTTGGCAACCCTTGTTTTGAAGAGTCAAAAACAAACGAATCATGAGGAAAACGAAAGGAGAAAAAATCCATCTTTCAAAGTGGATTCTTGCCTGTCAAAACATTTCAACAATAGAGCTCAACATTCTATTGCATAACTTGAAATTGTTTAAATCTCCCCTAAAGACTTACTCATAATCTGTTAAGGCTATACTCATTTAATATTCTCCTTATACAGTACTTAATGATACAGCCCTTAAAAAAAAATTTTTTTTTGAGCCACTTCATCTATAATAGCCAAAAACTAGCAACAACCTAAACGTCCACCAACAGATGTTCATATCCACACAATGGAATATTACTCAGCAAAAACAGGGACAAAATAGTAATACCTATAATTTACAGGACAAATCTCTAAAACATAAAGCTAAGTTTAAAAAGTGAAACACAAAACATTACATACTGTTGGGGCCCTTTTTAAAATATTCTAAATAAGACAAAACTACAGTGATAAAAATCAGATCAGTGGTTGCCTGAGGCTGGAGATCACGGCCTACTGCAGAGTCATGAGAAAATTCAGGGTGATGGAAATGTTCCTATATCTTGCTTACGGTGCTTGGTTGCACCACAGTATACTATTACCATAATTCAAGCTCTACACTAAAAGGGGTGAATTGTATTATATGTAAATTACACCTCAATAGGCTGGGGAGGAAAAATCTCTAAGGCAACCGCAGCTTCCTGACAGGAACCTTCACACACACAGCTTTAAATAAACAATGATGCAACTCCAGCAAAGCAAAATCAGGTCCTAGAATTTTTTCACTGTCATTCAAAAAGTTTACACTATATTCCCCCAAAACTTGCATACTGCAAAGTAAGAAGAGCACCGTATTCACCTTCTGTATCAGACTTCAAAGGCTTTGAAACCGTCCAGCACTTGTTTAACCTCAGCTGTTTTGCATATATCACTGGCTTCTCTCCCTTGGGTTATTAATGGTGCTGTTTACTCGACCTCCATTAAATGACAAAAGGTTCTTTTTACATATTAACACCTTATATCTCCACCCAAAGTTCCCGAATAAAGTCCTGGAAGAGTTTGTACAAGAACTTACTGCACACAGCCCATACAGCCTGATGGGCCTTAAGACCGCGTCCGTCGACAATCAGGGTGATGCAGCGAACCGGCGCTGCTCTCGCTGTCTGGTCGGTCCTGGGCCGTTGCAGGATGTTCAGGAAACTCCTGACGGCCGGCCATCTTCTCTTTGGCCTCTACAGCCATCACTTGCCTTACACTGATCGGGCGCGAACCCCGGAGAGCAAGAGCCTCCGGCCCAACTGCCGCACCTGGTGGTGGAGCCAGCAGAGGGGCTTTGGGGCCCCGGAACGCGAGGTCAGGGGCTGGGAGGGCTAAGTCGGCCGCGTGGTGCTGGATCTGCTGAGCCAGAGGCGGGGATCTTAAATCTCTGCTCATCCTCCTTCCACCTGGCCCATCTCACTCCAGGTGTTAGTACTTCGGACCAGGCCTCAGCATCAGCCCTTAAACTTCTTATGATGGGTCTAAGCTTTGCCTCAAGAACTCTTCCTCCCATTTATACTGTTATCAGCCAATGTAGCCGGTAAAACTGCCTTTTATCATTCAATGTTTTGGATTTATGCCATCATATTTGTTCATATAACCAACATTTACCAGAGCCAGAAATGGTGCTAGTTGCTAGAGTTGTAACACTGATCAAAGGAGATGCAGGCCCTNTGTTTTGGATTTATGCCATCATATTTGTTCATATAACCAACATTTACCAGAGCCAGAAATGGTGCTAGTTGCTAGAGTTGTAACACTGATCAAAGGAGATGCAGGCCCTTCCCATCCCTGGCTTTGCAACCTGCTGAAATCATACACTGTTCCCTGCCTTCCATGAGGGCAGCAAACGGACCATCATCACTGAACATCTACTAGCTTACCAGAGGGTACAAGGCACTTAGCCTGCAACCTCATTTAAGTCCGCAACAGCTGAGGTTGGACTCTGAATAATAAAAATAATAATAATAAATTTACAAACAAGGACCACAAAGCCCAAAGGTTAGATCATTTGTCTAGGCCAAAAAGTAAACGTGACTACGGTACAGCTGATCCACGGTAGTCTTGCCCTTGTCTCGCCACAAAGAGCCTTTTTTCATTCTCCTTAAATGCCAGTATATGAAGCATCATCCACTCATCCCAATTGGTGCTCATAAAAATTTTAAGCCAATGAATAACATTTCTCTAATGTCCAGTGGTTCTCACATTACAGCAATATTCCAATTGTTTGAATGGCTGATTAAAACACAGCTTGCTGCCCAACATCTGATTTAGTTGGTCTGGGGGCCAAGCTTGATGCTCCTACTAGGAATGCTGACACTGATCTCTTAGGGACATTGTGTTGAGATCACTGCTCTAATGAATNATATTCCAATTGTTTGAATGGCTGATTAAAACACAGCTTGCTGCCCAACATCTGATTTAGTTGGTCTGGGGGCCAAGCTTGATGCTCCTACTAGGAATGCTGACACTGATCTCTTAGGGACATTGTGTTGAGATCACTACTCTCATGAATGACTAGGGTTTCCAGCCCATCTAACATAAAGTTTAAAGGTAAGAACAACAAAATCTGCAAAACTTCTTCGTCACCTTCGTAAAACATGGAAACAGAAATAACAACTGGAGCATGTGAGAGAAGTCTGAACCGCTAAACCACTTACAGCTGAAACAAATGAATTTGTGGGAACCTTTGTACAAAATGGAGTTGCCAAGGATGGGTCAGCGNGTCACCTTCATAACACATGGAAACAGAAATAACAACTGGAGCATGTGAGAGAAGTCTGAACCGCTAAACCACTTGCAGCTGAAACAAATGAGTTTGTGGGAACCTTTGTACAAAGTGGAGTTGCCAAGGATGGGCCAGTGTAAGTCCCTCAGGTGAAACAAGGGTACCACTCTTGGAGGCAAAGTTGATAATGAGGGAGGCTGTGCATGTATTGGGGCAGGGGGTGTACAAGACATCTCTGTGTCTTCCACTCAATTCTGTTATGCACCAAAAATTGCTCTAACAGGATAATTTTAATTTAAAAAAAAAATGTTTTCTCTAATAAGACTTGGAGTCAAAGGCTATATGATATAAAACCAAAGAATACTCTTACTCCAACGCTACAGTTTGGAACATGGAAAGCAGTAGGTACATTGCAGGTATCAGATAGCACTCCCCTTGGTGCCCAGTGTGGAAGAGTAGTGGGTACTTGGGGTGGCCTGAACCCCACGAACAGCCTCATGGAAACCAAGTCCAACTGAATCTCTTGAATTTCTCTTATGCCCTGCCCCCACACCTATGGTTTACAATATGTAGGTTTGATCTGAGTAGGGCCCAGAAATCTACGTTTTTCCCATCATATTGACTTTTGAGAAAAACTAAATGGTTGTTAATGCCTCAAGGAAACATTAACCGTGTCCAAAGCAGTCCTCTCTGTTGCTACTTCTTAAAATATCCTGGCTAGGCGTTGAGTACTGGGGGTCAACAACAAAGCCCACAGGTAGCAGCTCGTCCTCCGTTGCTGAATTTTCCACATGGTCAGGGAGCTCTGCAATTCAGTATCATTTGGGGCCAGTGGCTCTTTAATCTCCTAGATGATCTAAATAAGAAAGATGGCCAGCAGCAAGCCAAGACTGAATTCCTTTCCCTTAACATCTGCATTCCATACCTGTCCATCCCTAATTCTCCATTGTTGTAACCTAGCTTCATCCAGAGCATCAGCTTCTGAAAAACAGTTTGGTTGCTCAAGGAACCTGAATCTGATCAAGCCTTAAGTATGTGTGTGAATGTGAACAAAAAGAAGAAAAGGGGAGGTTAATTAGTATGTATTAGAGGTTAAGAAAGTGTTTTCCTACCCAACTCATGTACTCATTGATCAAATGCCTACTTTATACATGTGCTCTGTGCTAGACCCTGAAATCTCAAAGGAGCACACATCATGCTGTCTTCCCTTGTAGAGTCTGTGGTCTAATGAGCAAGTGACCGCTGATCTGCATAAGCAGAGGGGAGCAACCGTTGCTTAAACACGGATGGACCGTTTAAACACAGACAGGACCCAAAGCAAGTAAGACCAAGTTGGGAAAAAGTGACAAATTAAAGTAGTAAAGTAGATTTATCATCTTCCTTTAGAAAGGAGGCACTGCATACTTTACCCAGCAATGTAATGAACCGATTCTCCATGTTCTCCTTTCTACATAGGATTTAGGAGAGCCCTGATCAAATCATAACCTGCAGGTGCCCCCAGATCTCTCCCCAACAAAACAGCTGGGATCCCTCATTGTTGTGGTGGTTTTAGTTGCTAAGTCATATCCAACTCTTTGTGATCCCATGGATTGTAGCCTGCCAGGCCCCTCTGTCCATAGCATTCTCCACACAACAATACTGGAGTGGGTTGCCGTTTCTTCCTCCAGGGGATCTGCCCAACCCAGGGACTGAACCCAGGTCTTCTGCACTGGCAGGCAGATTCTTTACCACTGAGCCACCTAGGAAGCCCAGCTGAGATGTCTGGCTCTCTCCATTTTTCACCCTCTCCTCTTGGTTATGCTGTTTCCCCAGACCCTTTTATAAAGATAGTTACCCACAGAAGTTGTATGCCTTAAGCCAGGAATTCTCAGCCTTTGGTGAGTGTAAGAATTTCCTAGAGCTCTTTTAAAAATGGAGATTCTGGATCTTTTCCTCAAGATTCTGAGTCAGCTGTCTAGAATCAGATTCATTTTTAACAAGCACCGTAAGTTTTCGATCCAGACATTGAGTTTTAAATGTGGTGTTTTACTTACTGCTCAAAATAGCCCTATTTACACAGGAGGACATAAAGTGCAGGAAAGGTAAATAATTTGCCTAAACTTACAAAGCACAGAAACAGCAGAATCTGGGTCCTAACAGAGTTTCCAGACCCCCAAACCCAAGGACAATCCCAAATAATCAAACCTAATGCCAGAGGCAATTAAACTGAAAACTAATAAAGTTTAAAGAGAAATGGAAGGAAGCCTTAGGTTCATGAGAGGAAAGGCCAGCAATGAAATCATGAGGGGCTCAGAAGCAGACTTTGCCAACCACTCACCTTTGCCTAGGGCCAGCCCCACTATGCTAAGGCCAGCACAAGTGTGCGCGCGTAAGCACGGCAGAGCAGTTCCCATAAATGTCTGAGAAAAAACACTTGGTTTTGCATGCGATTAATTGCAAAGACATTTCTTAATGGCAGCCTCCTCTTGCCTTTCCAAATTAATGAGTCAGAAAAGCTCTGCTCTCAAAAGCATCTTTAGAAGTGGGCAAGGCCCCCTCCTGGGCTCCCATTAAAACAGAACACAGGACCTTCAGCTAAATGCTGTAATGTCCTCCAATTTAGAAAGTCATCTGGAAGCTGTAAAAGCCTGTGCCCAGATTCCTTCTGGGAATCCCTTTTGGTCCCAGAAGGAAAAGAAAGGCAGAGAAAGAGATGAGGAGGGGTCATCTTGGCTAACATGTCACTTGGGTAACATTCTGGACAACATTAGAGGTAGTTATTTCACTTAAAAGATGGTTCTTTCTGTGAAGGAAAATGTCTTTTTTCTTATAAAAATTCTGCAAGTAAAGAGGATGGGGCTGGAAAAAAAAAAAAAAACTCAACTATTGGGTACCAGGAAACACAATAGCATTTTCAAGTTCTTTCTGTTTTCACTATAGGTATTTGTGTATGTGTGTGTGTGTGTGTAACATACATTGGGAGGAACTAATAATGAGCAGATTTTCTCATATAACATCCAGTCTATAAATAGATGAAGTAGGATGGGCTTCAGCCTCTTGCCAAATTAAACTCTGAGTTAAAGGCCTGGGTGGCTACCTGGAAATTTACGTTCTGTAGAGTCTTGGCTTTTAAATGAACCAACAAGGGCCCACCTGTGTTTGCTACATGTCCCTTGGATAATTAATGCTGGTGATAACACCTAGGTGTTAGCACACAAAGCACCTGGAATGCAGCTCGCCCATACACATTCTAATCACATCAGCCACCGAACTCTCCAAATGACCTTCTTCAAAACAATGACTGTCTTTGAAACCACTGAAGCCAACCTCGGAGGAAGCTGTTTTTTCCTAGGATTGGGCTGAGGCAGAGCCGTTTTCTTAAAGCGAGAGTGGCACCAAGTGGTCAGGATGGGAACTAGGCTGCCAGTTTGTATTCACAGCCTCCAGCCAGGCTGCACACTTGCCAATAGTGTTCCCAGGCTGCCGGATGTCTCGGCCCGTCTCCTCAGAGCCGTGACCAGGGCCAGGGAGGAAAACGGAGCCCCGTGTACCCTTAGTAGCTCAAAGGTGATTCTGAAACTCACGTAAATCCTCAACTCTCCTAGTTTTAAGGAGACTTAAATTTTCAAGCTCACCAAAGCTAGGGTGGGGCTGGGAGGTGGAGTGGATCACAGTGAGGCGCACCTATTCCATATCATTGTTTATCATAGTCATAGTATTTTTTTTTATTGAATTGGAGGATAATTGCTTTAATGAAATGTTGGTTTCTGCCATACAACAGCGTGAATCAGCCGTAAGGGTCCCTAAGTCCCCTTCCTCCTGCGCCTCACTTCCTGCTCACGCTCCATCCCAGCCCTCCAGGGCATCACAGAGCTGAATTCCCTGTGCTATCCAGCTGCTTAGTGTTTCCTGTTTTTACTAAAGTCTGTAAGTATCACTGAGCTTCACAAAGATGATAAGAAATATTATCTCCATATTACAGATAAGAAAGGAGGGGTGTTGTGGTGAGAACAATAGGGAGACTATTAGAACAGGTAAGTGTTCCATGACAGTGTAATTCCTTGTTTAACTGCTGAACCAATAGCTGCTCCTGTCTGTTAGCTTATCACGGCTCCAGCTGACTTTTTTCCCTTCATGCAGAGTCTCCTCCCTAGACCAGTATCACTACTATATATTCTGATTGTTCTCTTTCTTCATATTTGTCTTAGTTTCTTTCCTGTTTTTCCCCCTCTAATGGCTCAGACTCAAATAACGTGGGTGGCTTCAAAGACCACTATCAGAAAGGGTTTCTCCCGCCTGTGGTTTCCTATAATTACAGGCATACCATTTCCCCATCATGCTGCAGCGTTGTTAATCACTTCAAATACAGAGAGAGCCAGGCATGCTGCTCTATGAGCAGAAAGCCCACGGTCCCATTTCAATCTGTGATTGTATCAATAATCTCGAGACTGTCTTATGTGAACTAACCCATTCTTTCTAGAGAAACTGGAAGGAAACTGCTAAAATCATATAGGCAAACCCTCACTGACACAGGGAGTATATTTGTATGATATAAATTTCCAGATGACAGTTGTCAGCTGCTTTGTCCTGCATTTCTAATCGGCAAAAAGGCAATATCCTGTCAGGATATTCATGTAAAGAATTGTGAGAACCTCTATCATTAAAAGCACCAATTGTCTAAGGATCTCTCCCACACACCCCAGGGTTCAGTATGAATTTAAACTGCTTATAGATCAGAACAAAAACAACAACAAATTAATCCTGATGCACTTTTCTAGAATACCCTAGTGTAATTTTCATGTGGCAGCCCCTACACCCCAAGACTACAAGAAAATCTTGTAGCAGTTTCACAGATAATATTACTGCAGATTGGAAAGATTAGAGAAAGCACAATTTCTAAAGAGATCATTTCATAGAAAAAAAAATCTTAACATAAATATTTTGATTTGTATTGATGATTTCTCATGAATACATCTTTAACCAGGCCATCTTCAAGCACAGAATAAGCATATCACAAGCAATGTATGTGTGTGTTAGTCGCTCAGTCATGTCTGACTCTTTGTGACCCTGTGGACTGTAGCCTGCCAGGCTCCTTCCTCTGTCCATGGAATTCTCCAGGCAAAAATACTGGAGTGGGTAGCCACTCCCTTTTCCAGGGGATCTTTCCCACCCAGGGGTCAAACCCAGGTCTCCTGCATTTCAGGCCAATTCTTTACTGGCTCAGCCGCCAGGGAAATCCAAATATGTCACAGGTTATCTCCTAACAGGAAAATACTTTTCTTTGGGATAATAAATGAGTAATTACACATACTGCCATGGTCAAACAGTGGAACCACAAGACTGGAGAAGGAAATGTTTAGATACAAATTGTTTAAAGAAGATGCACTCATTTGTTCACAAAAATGTTTATTGAGTATCAACTCTGTGCCAGGTACAATGTTTATGACAGCAAACCTTGGATGGTATATGCTAGTAGAACTATGACAATTGCACTTTGTAGCAACAATAAATGACTCTAATGTCAGGTAGATAAAAATGCTATGAAGTAAAGTATACCACCTGAGAAATACATTATGAGAGTGGCAGAGTGGTCAAGGAAGGCTTCTCTAAATACATAGTTTGAGAGCAATGAAGGTCTATGATCAAACGTGCATTTTTAGGATTTAAGCCTAGTAGCAGCCATAAGAAAGTACCAAAGAGAGAAAAGAGTGAAGGAGCCCAACAGCTAAGAATGCCTTTAATTCCATAGGGAGGGTGGAGTAGAATAACCAATCACTGGGGATATTAACTGCCTGTTCATCAACTTCCTGGAATCTGGTGCCTTCCGCTTTGGCAAGGGAAAGAATAAGGGTCACACGATAAACAGATCATCCTTGACATTTCACAGAGGTTTGAATTAACTGCCATGGGATAATAGCATCAAGACTTAAGCTTATAACAAATGTTACTTTCAAATCAGCTATGCAAATACAGCTTTAAAAGCCTGATATATGTAGATTTATGACTAGTTCCTTACAAGTAATGATCTAAAAAAAACTTTTAAAAAATTCCACTAAACTCTAAGAGGAATTTATAATGTAAAATAAAAATAAGAGAAAACCAAACAATGGACAAAGTTTTTCACAAACAAAGAAATGTAACTTTTCTACTAGAAATAATAGTATAAGCCCACTGATTTCTTTTCTCACACGGCATATTTTACTGAGCTTTTGCATATATCAGAAGGCAAAAGCAGCCAGCAATCTGGAGCTCTGGCACATAGTAGATTTCATCTCATTTTGCATATATAGGGCCGCATGCTGTGGAATTAACAACTTTTAGATTGTTCTAGTGCCACCATTGGGCTGCTGCACTTAAATATGATGTATATTTTTTAATTTAAATAAAATACATTTAATATTGATTTTTTTCATCCATATTCAGTATGCCATGCCACAAAACATTCTGATGATAGAAAAAGTCCCTTCTATAGTTTAAAAAACATTCTATGATTCTATATGATGTTTCATTTATACTTAGTACAAATTTGCCACTCCAGAATTCCTCAACCTTCTGTAGTCCGATCAATAATTGTTGATAGTTTATAAAATACAAAGATTTTCTTCAGATACTAAGCAAGTGTATCATACAATGTGCTTTTGAAGATTCTACAAATATACAGAATTAATTTCTTAGACACGTGGCTATTGAATGAGCAAAGTATTGGTATACTACCAAAATGGTCAATTTTATAAGGAGAGTATGTTTGACACAGACTTCATCTGGTGTGAAACCATGAGTGGCAATTCCTGGGAAATACTTGAAGAACCTACTATAGTAGAAATTTTTCAAAACAACTGCTTAATGACACAGGGAAAATACTCTAAGAAATTACTAGGAATAAACAAAAATATATTCATAGTTGATGCTTATGGAATTTTACATACTCTATCCAGATTCCAGATGAGAAGATTAGCAGGCAAATATTGGAACAGCACCATTGTGTCCCAAAGGTCATTGATCATTTTTGTTTGCCTGAGGTGGTGATATTTTATACAACAGTTAAGAGAGGAAAAGTAAATAATTTAACAATTCAGACGGGACCGTTTTTATGACAGAAATTTTTAAAAATTTTTTTAAGTTTTTCAATTTAGTAAAAGTATGAGAAATAATGTACATGCTTTTATAACTATCAGTATATCTTCTTTCCAAGTTTTAGGTGAGCTCAAGTGAAAACTTTTATTAAAATGCAGAAAAGTCAGATCATATGGTACAGAGAAGCAAAAACCATTTACTTTAAAATGAATCCCACAAAAAATTTATAATTTCCTGATAGATCTTCTCCTGTCATCTTCAAAGACTGTCAGTGAAAGTTTTATTTTCATCATTTTTAAGTAGTAAATCCTTAATCATTATCAAAAGAATTTAAATTCGAGGTACCCATCTGTTGCATTTTTTAGAGGCTCCAAACACCCTTCATAGAGAGAAACCTTGGTTTTGAACTTCAGTGATTAAACAGTGGTCTCCTTTGTACAATCTGCTTATACCACTGTTAGATAGCAAGTATTTTAATGCCAACCTTCAGTCAAGAGCCTCTTGTCCTACAAGACACTCATTATGCAAGAAAAAAAAATATCATCTACATTTAAAAAATGAAAGGAGGGAATCTGTGCTCACACAAGTGTTTTATGTTGTATTTTTTTTAACTCCAATTCAGAGGCTTTGCAATCATCAGAACTGTGAAGTATTTTTTTTCCCTCTCTGAAGTAATAAAGAGATCACTTAATTATCAGCTCATGGTCATTTTGCCTGCTATGTGCAGATTGCAAAACCCAATAACAGCTCTAATGAAAAGCATTTCTTCATGGCCACAACCTCTTTACACCTGGACCGTGGCTTTCACAAGATGATTATATGGCTGCAGCAAGAAGGTCACCACACAAGGCCAGAATCGCAATCCAGGTGCCGGAATTCCTCCAAAGCACTTTACCGGTAACATTGCAGGATGAGGGCGCCAAAGGATGGAGTGGCTTATAAAAGAGACTTTTAAAATGTCATTTTAACTTTAAAATATCCACTAATGCTTTGAAAGAACAATGCAAAGGAAATATAACAGTACACAGAGGTTAAGATAATGGACCGACTTTATAAAAAGTTAATCAACTTGTAGTTTGATGAAAGAATTAGGGTAAAAGGAGATGAAATATATTTTACAGGAATTTTTACCAAAGTAGATGAGACAATGCTTCAGTAGGAGAACCTGGGAAGAACGCAGAATTCTACCCATCAATTTGTTATAAACGACAGCATATGTTGTGTTTTATTTTGAATTGTCTGATAAATGAATGTTTATCCTGGGATCAATGGTTTTGGGTGAATGGCAGATTGCAGCAGCAATTGCTTTCTCACCAAGAGAATTATCTTAAATCAGATCTCCTTTGTTTGATGAAACTTAAATTGCAGGGGGAATATTTAAACATCTAAGGAGAAAATCCATAGATAAACTAACACATGGCTCCAAGATGCATTTAACAGAACTAATTGTCTCTATTATTCTTTTATTCTAAAAGCTACAGATAGAACATAGAAGTCAAATAACAAAATACGGTATCATTATAGGTGCCCTGATAAGGGACAGTATGCCACCAAAATGCTCTACTTACCTCAAGTGATACTGGAGGGCTAGGGCAAATGAGACGATTATGCCTATGGTAAATCCAGCTAAATAACAGGATTAGGAAGAGAAACTCCTTCCCTGTACCGTGTGATATTTTCATGAGGCTAAGCAAAACATGGAAGCTATCTCTTCCGTGCAGTGTCCGTGGCCACAGATGTCCTCAGCATGCCCTCGGACCAAGAAGGCTCTCTATTCCATTAGGTGACCATAGAGTCATGGCCTTGGTTAAAGTGATGAAAAAATTAACCACAGTTAAGAGCTCAACCCCTCAAGGCAGAAGTGTATAGGAATCCTGTATCTGCTGCTCACTAGATGTATAATCCCAGGTAAAGTACCAAACCTTTTTAAAGTGCTTTTTCCTCATTGTTTAGCAATGGAATGATAAGAATATGTAAAGTATCAAAAGGCTAACTTACCTCAATATTCTTGTCTCGCATGCATTTCTCAATCAACTCTTGTATGGCTTGTTGCTTCCCTGCTCCATTGAGGCACCTGTCCTTAAAGTCCCCTTTGTCACAAAGTCACCTTTATCCCTAAGTCAGTAGCCACTTTCCCAGTCCCCACTGTGTTACAACAGAGCCTCAACAGCTCTAACAATGTTGGCCACTTCCACATTCATGAAACAACCCTTCCCTCTGCAGAAAGATGCACAAAAGAGAAGCCACTTGTGGTCCAAGAGATAGCAACTATCTGAAGTTTTTCTGGCCCCTGGAACCAGAGTTCTAGCCTTACCGAGTTTGGATTCTGTAACCCTGTCATGAATCTTTTCTGTGAATTAGGTACTTTGGGGTACCTTAAAGGACGGGAGACACTATGCACATGGACAGGACCACCGTTAAATCAATTTTAAGTTTTTCTCTTAAAAATCCTGCTCTGTGTACCTGCCCCCAGCTTGATTTCTTAAGCTTTAGCAACAGACAGGCACATAACATATACAATTGACAGGCACTGGGAAGGAGTGAAAAGAAACATGAAAAGTCCATGGTTCAGTGTGATTCATTTCTAAAGCCCCTTCACCAATTAAGTGGTGTCCCTGGAGGGTTCTTCCAGGTCAGGTGTTGGAAAGGTTTCCTTGAATTTAGAGAAAGCTAGCTTAGGACAGCCCCAGGCCTGTGATATTTCTTCACCCCTTAAGAGACTTATTTAAAATAAATAGCCAAGGCTTTGTCTTTTTGCCATAGCCTTCCCTATTACAAGCTGAGGTCAGGACAAATAGCTCATGTCCCTGACTCATAGCTAAGGAAGAGATGGCTCCTTCGAGGAATCACTAAATCACATAATCCTCCTGGCAAAGGACAAATGGAGCTCGGCATTCGCCACTGGCTCAAAAAGGTATCAACAGGACTTGGAATCAAACCTCTTATGTTTTTATTTTGCTCGAGGCCCTTCTGACTGCCCCTTGAACAGGTCACTCCATCTTTCCTGCTTCTGGGTGGCGTTTCAGTAGAGAGATTCAGGGCTGTCTTACTGCAAATCCGCTGTGACTGTCAGTGGTGTATCTGCTAAGACAAAGACTGACAAATTGCACTCCTCACATTAATTTTCAAGTGCGTTTTTAAAGCACATGCCTCTGATGAAGTATTTTGAATAGTGCTATGGATGTCAAGGAGACATTTAAAATATCTCACTCATAATTTTTGAAAATCTTCCTCATTCAGAGTTGTCACAGCTTGACAGCTTAGCTCTGTTTTGAGTATATTCTTTTACAATGTGCTACAAACTGATTGAAGAGCTGACAAATCTGACTTAACCCAAACAAGAATCTTTAAATATAGCTGATTGAAAAGAATGTTTAATGAAAATGCATATACAGATATTACATCTAGCATCCTATTTTTAAGAAGTCAAATTACACAATTAACATCTTTACTGAAAATATGCCTCTAGCCTGGACTAGAAAAAAGAAAATTACTCCACAATCTATCAAGAGAAAATGCTGAAATTATTAGAAATCATTCTGATTGAATATTCATTTATCTTTTTTTGCCTAAATAAAAGCCAGGGTTTTGTTTTCTGAGTGTACCTTTAATTGGATTTTAATATAATTATTGCCCAGCTGACCCATAACTTTGAATCCCATGACTGACCCTAGCTTGCACAAACAAGTTAAAAGATAGAGAGTAAAACACTGAAATGAGGTTATTATAATTCTCCTCTAACCCAGGCTGGAGAAGTAACCTTATGGTTATTAAGTACAAAAAAGGGAAAAGAAGAATAAAAGGTATCTGTAGCTAAATGAAGGGGGGGAAATTGATTGTGGAATGCAGCAGGCAACCATGAGTTAAGGTTCTTATTGCAATGAAGTTCCTCTGATACCCATAAGCAAGGCAAACCTTAAAATTCCACTGATATCAGCAGAGTGAAGGAGAGATTTTCCGAAGGTATAGTCATAAGATAATCTCCTAAAATATTTTGTGGTTTTTCTAAAAGACATTCAGCTTCCTACAGTCCTTTCTTGCATTAAGATTATGTCACTAACAAAGAGTAGAAAAAGAACAAGCAATAACACAAGGCAAAAAAATTCCTGCTAGAAAGAGGATGAAATGGAGAGCCTTTACAGTGCTGAGATTAAAGGAAGAAATCAAAGAAAGAGAAGGATAAGAGCATCCCAGCAAGCTACAACCTCTGGGGGAGAAAAAAACCCAAGAAATGACAGGATGGTTTTATAGGAATCTGAGAATGTTAGAGTGGGTACCACATTTTCGTGGATGTGGCTAAGGTAGTCAGGAGCATCTCAGAGAAGCCTGTGTGTTCACCATGGCACCACATTCCACCTGGCTTGAGAATGATGGAGCAACATCATGTCCTCTGGGGTCAGCAGTACTTAAACTGGATACTTGTGGGTATTTCAGAGCCTCCCTCCCATCTGGGCCTGACAGGGAACAGCTCCAGTGACATGAGTGAGATATATCCTTCAGCATGGTTCTCTTTACACACAAATTCTCACCCTTGGAAGCTATTTNCAGAGCCTCCCTCCCATCTGGGCCTGACAGGGAACAGCTCCAGTGACATGAGTGAGATATATCCTTCAGCATGGTTCTCTTTACACACAAACTCTCACCCTTGGAAGCAATTTGCGCCAATCTTGGAAAGGACCTAAAATAGTTCAGGACCAGGTCTGATCTTCATGCAGCCCACATTTGATCCATGAAAATATGTGCATTGTCTGCTTGGTCTTTAGCAGACACGTGGTTAGTTATTAAATGCAGTCTTCCAGAGGCTTGCTCTGCCATTACGCAGGCTCTTGTAGCTCCCTCTGACATGAGTGAGGCTCCATGGTCCATAGTGGTGACAACTGTAGGCTCTCCTAGCAGTGCAGATGAAGCCCCCAATTCTTAACTAGGCCTAAGGTAGGGGCAGACAATCCCTACCTCAATGGGTTGGAGGACTAGCAAGAAATTTGACTGTTTCTCCACAATGGAAGCAAGGAAGACTATATCTGGAATACTGGGCCATCACTTAATATTACTATGTACTGTGGTTAAAGCTGGGCTCCCCAGGTGGCTTAATGATAAAGAATCCACCTGCCAGTGCAGGAGACGAAGGAGATTCAGGTTCCATCTCTGGGCCAGAAAGATCCCCTAGACCCAAAAATGGCATCCCACTCCCATATTCTTGCCTGGATAATGCCATGGACAATGCAGCCTGGCAAGCTACTACATACAGTCCAGGGGGTTGCACAGAATCAGAGAGAACTGAGCATGCACACATGTGATTAAGGACAATGGAAAACAGTAACCCAGTTCCTGGTGGGACTACCATGGCCCAGACCCTTCAGGAATGAAAATCTACCCATCAGGTAAAGAACTATGACTAGCTGAGTGCAAACAGAACATGGGATGAATGGTAGAAGAAAGTAGTTAAAAATATCACTTGTGACCACATGACTATAGAAATAAAGACTAGCTTTCTTGATGCCATGAGCTTTTCTTCCTCATTTCTTCCTCAAATGAATGCAAAGTCAAGTGGGCCGTAGGAAGCATCACTACAAACAAAGCTAGTGGAGGTGATGGAATTCCAGATGATCTTTTTCAAATCCTAAAAGATGGAGACACAGAGGTATAGAATGGACTTTTGGCTGCTGAGTAAGAGGGAGAGGCTGGGATGATTTGGGAGAATGGCACTGAAACATGTATACTATCATGTAAGAAATGAAGTGCCAGTCTATGTTTGATATAGGATACAGGATGCTTGAGGCTGGTGCACAGGGATGATCCAGAGAGATGATATGGGGTGGGAGATGGGAGGGGACTTTGGGATTGGGAGCTCATGTACACCTGTGGCTGATTCATGTCAATGTATGGCAAAACCAATACAGTACTGTAACGTAGAATAAAGTAAAAATAAAATTTAAAAAATAAATAAATAAACTAAAAGATGATGCTGTGAAAGTGCTGCACTCAATTTGTCAGCAAATTTGAAGAACTCACCACTGGCCACAGGACTGGAAAAGTCAGTTTTCATTCCAATCCAACAGAAGGGCAAAGCCAAAGAATGTCCAAACTACTGTACAATTGCACTCATCTCACACACTAGCAAAGTAATGCTCAAAATTTTCCAAGCCAGGCTTTAACGGTACGTGAACCAAGAAGTTCCAGACAGTCAAGCTGGATTAAGAAAAGGCAAAGATCAAAGGCTAGATCAAACTAGCATCCCAATGATCCCAACATCCATGGGATCACTGAAAAAGCAAGAGAGTTCCAGAAAAACATCTACTTCTGCTTTATTGACTATGTCAAAGCCTTTGTCTGTGGATCAAAACAAACTGTGGAAAATTTTTAAAGAGATAGGAATACCAGACCATCTGTCCTGCCTCCTGAGAAATCTGTATGCAGGTCAAAAAGCAACAGTCAAGACTGGACATGGAACAGCTGACTGGTTCCAAATTGGGAAAGGAGTACATCAAGACTGTATACTGTCACCCTACTTATTTAACTTATATGCAGAGTACATCATGAGAAATGCTGGGCTGGATGAAGCATAAACTGGAATCAAGATTGCC
>SJYW01047761.1:244320-262778 GCA_006410735.1 Raphicerus campestris
GAGTGCTATTCCTGACCAAGACTGTTAAGAATCAGAGTAATAGAGCTGAGTGGCTCCATGCAAAAGTCTGTGTTCAACATCTGTCATGTTGCAGATCATTAATGTTCAATTGAATTCTATTGTCTTCATGTTACTCAGCTTCATTTCATTGTCATTGCTTCAGCTGGGGATTAATTAACTATTTATGGGAAGACAAGACTTGGAGTCAGGGCAGTCACAATGGGGTTTTAGTCTCAAGCAATGGTAAGAGAAGACACAGTTAAAAGACTCCTGATTTGTGGGAACTTGTTAGTAATTTGATTAAACAAAAATAAATGAGAATAGCACCAATATAATCCATATCTCAAAAGGAGGAAGAACATACTTGGTCTTACTAAAGAATTCAGAAATGATTCTGGCTTGAATCTATTTGAAACTGGTTTATTTGCCACTTGACTCTTCTTAAGAGCTAGAAAGCAGCTGAGATAAGAGAATCAAGTTAGCAGTTTCTCTACAAATCAGCTCTTCATTAGCAAGAGTGGAAATCCTGTTCCATTATTGTTTCTGAGGACAGCTGATACAACTGAAACAGGGAAGTAGTATGAGATACTTACAACTTTATGAGGTGGGGGAAAAAGTCTTCCATTAGGAATTATTTTTTAAAACCTCACAAATGAGATTCCTTGGAGTTCCAGTGGTTAAGACTCTGCGCTTCCACTGCAGGGAGCATGGGTCTGATCCCTGGTCCATCCCTGGTTGGGGAACTAAGATCCCACATGCCACACGGCATGGGCAAAAAAAAAAAACCACTTCACAAACGACTTAGATGTTTCCATTTTGCACATATATCTGCATCATGATTAGTTTTATTAGATTTAAAAGTCAAATGAAATAATTATCATCTCAATATACATCCCCAAAATATTTATAAACCTGTGTTGGGGGAATGCAGTATAAATTCTGAATTTGCCTAAGTATCCAAACTCATGCAATCCAATTATATAGTAAAATAATATACATTTTTACATATATGTTAATCTGTTTTTGTTGATTGAAGTATAATTTATAATGTGTTAGTTTTAGGTGTAAACGAAGTAATTCAGTCCATATATATTTGTATCTATACATTCTTTTTCAGATTCTTTTCCACTTAGATTATTATAAGTTCCCTGTGCTATACAGTAGGTCCTTGTTATTTGTCTGTTTTATATATAGTAGTGTGTATATGTTAATTCCAAACTCCTAGTTTATCACCCTCCACATCCCCTTTGGTAACCACAAGTGTGTTTTCTGTGTCTGTGAGCACACGAGTATCTCTTGATATGCTATACTAAATTTTCTTCAGAAAACAGCCAAATTATTTGCACAATAAAATTCCATGTCTGAAATAATGTTATGGCCTGCTGGTGGTTTGTCCCAACTTAGTTAATAACTAAAATAAAATGAGAATATATTCAGTCAGCATTGTGAAAAATTGCCACACATCTTGACAAAGCAAAATTTTCAATCACTGAAGGTCTATATATATTACAATTCCAAGACCAACATATTCACACAAGATCAACATAATCATAAAAGTGATTTCTGATCATTTAAAAACCATGGTTCAATTTTTGATCTGTAAGCTGCACACTGATATGGGAAAAGATGAATCAAACTCTCCCCCACCCCCACCCTGTTATTCTTTTGGGGACAGCCCGGCCACTCCAGATGGTGTGTTAGTTAATGCTGGACATAGCTTTGGAGAAACTTCCAACAGACGAAGCCGGTGATGTCAGGATTTTGCTGTGCGTCGTCCCCCTTCCCCCCTGCGGTTCCCAGGGTAGGAAGGTGCTGAGATGGAAGCCGAGGGACGCCCGCCCACCTGCCACCACCTGTTCCCTCCTTCAGCCCTCTGCTATAAATTCTCCTCCTTCAAAGACTGATCCAGCACTCTCCCACAGCTACTGCGGAAGAAGCGCTCCTTTCCTATCTGAGCTTCGGAAAAGATTTTGTCTTCCAGAAGTCTCCGGTTTTCCCAGAGAACTGAAAAGACCTTTCTCGAACCAGCCACACCAATTCTGCTGCAGGAAAGTTCCCTTCTCTTTTGCAACTTAACATTGGGAAAATGACTTTCTCTTTTACCTCTCAATTTCCTCTAAATTTTGGCAAGTGAAGAAACATCTATCTGGTTATCCAATAGGACACAAGGCGGAACCCCGCACTCCCCACTGTAAACTTCCATTCCACGTAGTTGCTTTGTGTATGACTTATTTGCTAGGAAGAGCCAAATTGCAGAGCGGGTTCATACATCAGCCACGCACAAGTCGTGAAAGGACCCGAGAGTTCGGCGCCTCCCTCCTGCCGGCGGGGAATGAAGTCCTGCAAGCCCTGCAACACGGCGGCGGGAGCGCGTGCCGCGCCCCCTTGCGCTGGTGGTGCTGAGTGCGCGGGCACGTGCGCCGGGGCCGGGCGGCTGGAAAGCGCGGCGCGCAGGCGCCTAGCGGCAAACGCGCGCGAGCGCCGCCGAATGCAGGGGCTCAATACGGCCTTCGACCGCTTGCGCAGGGTGGTGCCCCAGTGGGGCCAGGATAAAAAGTTGTCCAAGTACGAGACCCTGCAGATGGCGCTGAGCTACATCATGGCTCTGACCCGCATTCTGGCCGAGGCTGAGCGCTTCGGCTCGGAGCGGGACTGGGTCAGTCTCCACTGTGAGCACTTCGGCCGAGAGCACTACCTTCCGTTTGCCGGCGCGAAGCTGCCGGCAGAGAGCGAGCCTTACGGCCAAAGGCTCTTCGGCTTCCAGCCTGAGCCCTTCCAGATGGCCAGTTAGGTCGCGCGGCCCGGTCGGAATGAGACGCCCAGTGATCCGCGCTGTGGAGCCGCAGCCTTCCCCACTCGGTGGCATAGGATGGACACATTCTTAGAATAAAATTAGGAAATTTCCAGGTTACTTTTCGCATCTCTAGTCCTAGGGACACAATGCTTTTATTGTTTTTCTTTTTTCCTCCTTATTATGTTGTAGATTTCATTGATGCATCTTGGAATAGTTTTGACTGCTGAGAATAATGGTCCCTCCCTCCTTTCTGGGCGACTTTGAGGGAAAACAATGTAAGAAAAAAATAGAATTGGGTTATACTTCAGGTTTAGTCCTCACTTCCTTAAACTTAGTAAGTTTGTCCTGTTGGGGTGAAGTTACAGTATCTCTTATCTGTGTATGCTTAATATAGAGCTGCCTTCCTGTCTTGTAAATGCGTTTATGCTTACTGTATTGTGTGTGCATGCATGAAGTATACTTTTTTCTTTGGTAGAATACATGGTGTGAGTGTTCTGTGTTTTTTAAAATTGTGTATACATTATTGTAATATACATTTTGTAAAATAGAATTAAAAACTTGGGATTGCTTTTCATGCGAGGTGCCCTGCTAGTTTTCTGATGGCACGAAAGGCCTGTGTGTTTGGGGGGGTGGTGACACTGAGTGCTTACCTGAGTAAAGACGTATTTAAATCTAACCCCAGCAATTGGCAAAGTGCTGTTTTGTAATCATCAAAAAAAGACAAGCTGATGAGCATACAGGTAATTAATTTGAAAGTTTCTCTGTCAACTTGGAAATAGATATATTTTTCATGGTTTTTAAAAAGATTAAATTAATTGAAATAATATTCAACTTTTAAACAGCTAGATACACAGTTCCTTAATCTTTTATTTTCCTTATTAAGCCAGTTGCTAACTACTGATTCCTTACAAGTACTCAAATATTTATATTTGCTCTTATATGTATTGAATATATGTATATTTGGCTTTTGGAAGTGATTTGCCTTTAATCAGTACCAGTCGAGCAATAAGGGCTTCACTACCACCAAGGCTAATCAAAAAAGCAGTAATATAATACACGTGGTATTGGTTTGAATTACTTTTATAAGTTTGCTTAAGCATTGGATGAATAAGCCAAGCCTTTAAGGTAAATAAGGACTTGGTCAACAGACTGCATGCTTTTTGGTGAATGTCTTGCTAATAATTGGAAAAAGCAAGACTCTTAAGCTATCTGTGCCTTTGGAACTTGTCACAAGTTAACAAAACAATGACATTTCCCAAACCCTTTTAATAATATNCATTGGAAAAGACCCTGATGCTGGGAAAGATTGAGGGCAGGAGCAGAAAGGGACAACAAAGAATGAGATGGTTGGATGGCATCACCAACTCAATGGACACGGGTTTGGGTAGACTCTGGCAGTTGGTGATGGACAGGGAGGCCTGGCGTGCTGTGGTTCATAGGGCTGCAAAGAGTCAGACATGACTGAGCAACTGAACTGAACTGAACTGAACTGGAGGCCGAAGCATCCAAGATCAAGGTGCTAAGATTCAGTTCCTGGTGAAGGCCCTCTTGCAGATTTCTGCCTCCTTGCTGTGTCCTCACAAGATGAGGTGGGGGGGAAGGGAGTAGAGGAAGGGAAAGGGAGGGGAGAAAGGGAAGGAGAGTGAGAGAGTTTGAAGGATCACTGTTTTCATAAGACCACTCAATCTTGAACTTTCCCTGGCAGTCCAATGGTTAAGACTGCAGGCTCCCAAAGCAGGGGGCACAGGTTCAATCCCAACTAAGTGGCCAAATAAAATAAAATTTTTAAAAATTAAATTTAAAAACTTAAAAACAAGCAAACAAAAAACCTTAAAAAAAACATACACACTTAATCTCCTATGAAGCTGAAGCCTCATGACCTTGTCTAAACCTAACTAGCTCCCAAAGGCCTTACCTCCTAATACTACCATACTGAGATTAGGGTTTCAACATACAAATTTTGATATAAAGAATACATTCAGCCCATACAATTTTCCTATGTGGATTTTCTACTATCTAGACAATAGCCACACCCTCATTCTCACTTTGTATTATACCCTCTGGCCTAGTAAAAGGACAGCTTTGATAACAAAGGTAATAGTATTTTCTGATCTTTCTCTTCTGTTTATATGATACAGATGAAATCAAAGATCAAAATGGGACAGAATAGCTTAAGTTAAAAAGATCAGACTGAAATCAGTATCTGTTTGATTTTGTATAAAATGCTTAATCTTGTTTCCTCCTCTGTCAAATCGGGTAATAGTAATACCTACTTCCCAGACTGTGCTGTGAATATTAAGTGAGATGCATTTGGTCATTTCTTCCAGTACTTCTTAAGTGCTTACTCTGTGTAGATGTTGTTTAGATACTTAGGTTATCACAGTGGAAAAGACTGTCAATATCTCCAAATAACAGAGCTTGCGTTCTAATCAAGGAGGTAAAGAAACCTGTGTACTTTATAGTTAGGCAATGCCAAGAACTATGGAGAGAAACAAAAACAATGTGAAAGGCTAGAAATTAACAAACAGTGTTACTGGGGAAAGGTGACCAACTGAGGCCTCTCCTTGGTAATGAATTTGAGTGAAGACCTAGTAAAGCGATAGAGCAAACCATGCACATATATGGAGAAAGAGAATTCTAGATGAGAGCAAAGAGCAAGTGCAAATTCCATGAGATGGAAACACGCTTGGGGTCTTCAAGGAATAATGAGGAGGTCACTGTGGCTGCTATTCAGTGGCCAATGGAGAGAACAGAATGACGTAAGAGCTGAAAAATAAGGGGGAGGGAGTAGAGGCAGATCACAGAGAGCCTGGCAGAGAACAAGTGTTCAAAATGTGGCTGTTATTGATATATGCAATCCCTGTGTTGTTGATGCAAGTTATGATTACATAGTTTTCTTTAACACTTTCAACAAGTCCTCTTTCCAAAAAGAAGGCTTGCTGAACAGATTATGGTCCCATCACTTTCCCACAGTGCCATCAATGGAGTATTTGGGTTCTCATTGACCCTGGGCTTTCAGTAAGTGACAACTGCTTTTCCTCTTTCCAAGGTCCTGTTCATCCTCCTAATGAAGATGCATCATTGGCACTTGCTTCCCGCATGGCTGGGAAAGAGCAGTGCAACCAAAAGGCCTCATCCAGATGGAGGAGCTCAGTAGAACATCTGCCTTGCATGTCTGTCACCTCCCTACCTCCTGCTGCTGTGTTAGCTGCCAGCCATTCTAGCAGCTCCTGAGTCAAGGGCCCTCCTCTTCTAGTGATTTCTTGGAGCTTTGACAGATTATCTGCACTGTCATTTCCAACAGCATTGTGCCATCTTTCTTACAGCTGCAGGAAGATCCTAATGGAAATCTCAGTCCTTCAAAAAGAAACATCTCCAAAATAGATTCCATTAAACTATAGTTATGCCAGCAAATTTTATATCAACTGGCATTAGGCAGTTAGTTCACTGCATCAAGTACATGGATGGCCTATAGTGTCCATGTGACACTGAAGAACGAGACAGCTATGGAAAATGCATTCACCCCTCTCCATGTCCTCCACCACCTCTCTAAGTCCAAACCACCCTCATCTCCTGCCCAGATTATTACAATGCCGCCTAGCTGATCTGGTCCAACCATCTTAGTTAGTAAGTAGCCTCCTAACTAGCATGTTTCCACTCTAGCTCTCCTTAACCCAGTTGATTTTCCACATTTAGGCATGTGAAGTGACATTTTTGAAACCAAATTCTGAACATCTGAATTTTGATGAAAACCTTTCTATGGCTTCCTAAAGCTATTAGAGATTATTTACTACTGATAAATCAAGATTGCTATCGGCACCCTGAAGGCAATGCATGATCTATCCTTTGCCTAGCTTTTATCTAAAAACATCACTTTCCTTGTTCCCCATACTTTAGTCGTACCAGCCCTTTATCTGTTCTGCCAACATGCTACAGTCCTTTCTGCCCTAGGGATATTGTAATAGTATTGTTTCAGACTGGAAATCCTTCCCCATTTCATTACACTTCAACTACTAAACCATCACTTTTCATAATTCCAATTTAAACACCACTTCCTCAGAGAGTCCCTGTGCTCCATCACCCACTAATCCTTTCTATAGTTTCCTTTCCTCTACTTTTGAAGCTCTTATAGCTTGTAATTATATATCACCATGATTATTTTATTAAATACCTATCTCCCTCCACTAGGCTGTATTTACCGAGAAGCCAAAAACTTTGATTTTCTCACTTCTTGAATCCAGCATTTTCTGGTTTCAAAGCTAGTGTTCATTATACTGCTTTCTGAACATATTTGTCAAATAACAAATAACCATTTAAATCTAAATGACTCTCAATATAAACACTGCCTGTATAAGTTTTTCAAACCTATGCCATTTGATGTATTTTTATATAGTAGAAATTGCAACATCAGTATTTTCAAACATGAGGCTGAGCTAAGAACTGAACCAAGAGCAAACACCCATAATACTTGTTGTCAGTAACACTTTGCAAAACTATAGACTTTTATCTACATTCTTCTTCTCATTGAAGTCTTATCCCCCCCATCAAAAAAAATCAACTGTGGACATAAGCAACAAGGTAAACTGCTTTTGTGAGTTTACCTAATTTATCTAGTGAAAATGAATGTCAACTCGCTTAATTCTGTTAAGTCCTACATGGGTTTCTTAGTACAAATTCCATATGCTAAGTGAACTAAAAAGGCAAGGCCTTGCTCTATTATGACATCATCCCTTTCTTTGAAAAATAAACTGCTTTCATAAATATGTTTAATAACACTTCCTTAAAATTCTGAGTTTTTAAAGTAGTATTTTATANATGGGTTTCTTAGTACAAATTCCATATGCTAAGTGAACTAAAAAGGCAAGGCCTTGCTCTATTATGACATCATCCCTTTCTTTGAAAAATAAACTGCTTTCATAAATATGTTTAATAACACTTCCTTAAAATTCTGAGTTTTTAAAGTAGTATTTTATACTGTGGAAAAAATAGAAGAATATTACTAATCCAACTCAATTATAAATTTCCAGAAAAAAATAACAAGAAAGAAGAGGAGGAAAGACAGAAAAATATAAAAAGATAAAGCAACATTTAGAAAATAGAATACTTAGTCATAAGTTTCAGAACTATGGATTCTGTGTGACATCATCATGCTATTCTAATATAGCTACAGGAAAATGTGATGGTATTTGTATACAACTACCCCCCTAAACGAACCACTAAATCAATAAGGACTTAGCACATAAAATGGTATTTGATATTCTGACATCACAATATCAAACTATCCACTCATGGGAAGACACCTTATTTCTTTCATAAAAGCAATCCATATTTTCTGATTGTCTACTATATGCTAGGCAATGTAATCCTTCGGTGAAGAGAACCCAAAATTTCTCTCCTTATTGTTGTTTTAGTCACTAAGTTGTGTCAGACTCTTTTATGGCCCCATTGACTATAGCCCTCCAGGCTCCTTTGCCATAGAATTTTCCAGACAAGAATACTGCAGTGGGCTGCCATTTCCTCCTCCGGCGGTCTTCCTGACCCAAGGATTGAACCCACGTCACCTGCATTGGCAGGCAGATTCTTTACCATTGAGCCACCTTGGAAACCCAAAATCTAGATATTAGTAGGTAAACAAAATCAATAACTAATAAGTATAATCAGTAAATTATATAATTTGTTGGAAGATGACAAACACTATGGAGAAAAATAAAACCAGAGAAGAGGTGAGTGTAGAAGGATAGGGAATTGCCAGCAAAATTTGAGGAAGGTGAGAGAGTATTTGGAGGAAGTGCATTTCAGGTAGAGGTCAAGATTGTATCTGGGAGATGCTAAGAAGAGCAAAGATATATATATGGCTGATGTGGAATGAGTGAGGCAGGAAATGTGGGAAAGGAATTCAGAGAAGTGCTAAGGAGCCAGGTCATATATTTTCATTCCCATGTCAGTTAACGGTGTTGAATATCGTTTCATATGTCATTTGCAGACACTTTGGTGAAGTGTCTATCCAAGTTTTTGCTAATCTTAAAGTTAGTTTGCTTGTTTCTTTACTTGAGTTTTGAGAGTTCTTTATATATTTGGATACAAGTCATTTGTTTGACATATGCTTTGCAAATACATTATCTCAGCTTATAGTTTGTCTTTTCATTCTCTAAATAATGTCTTTTGCAGAACAGAGATACTTAATTTTGATGACTTTTTATGTATCAACTTCTTTCATGGATCCTACTTCTGCATTTCCATCTAAGAATACTTTACTTAACTTCAGGTCATGAAGATATACTCTTAAAAGTTTAATAATTTAAAACTTAGATTTGCAGTTCATTTTGAGTTTATTTTTCTATGAGGTGTAAAGATGAGATTTAGTCTCATGGTTTTTTGTTTTTGTTTTTTAAAGCATGGGGATCTTTAATTCCCAACTTTCAACAATGGACAGATTATCCAGAAAGAAAACCAAGAAAGTACTGTATTTGAATTATACATTAGACCAAATGGATTTAACAGATGAAAACAGAACAGTCCATCCAACAGCAGCAGAATACATACGCTTCTCAAGTGTCATGTTCTGCATATAGATTCAAATAGTTCCAACACTATTTGTTGAAATGACTGTTCTTTCTCCACTGAATTGCTTATGTACCTTTGTAAAAATCAAATGGCAACCATACAATGAAACATTATTTAGAAACAAAAAGAAAAGAGGCATCAACTCATGAAAAAACATGAATGAATCATGAATGCACATATTTAAGTAAAAGAAGTCAGTCTGAAAAGGCTACATACTGATTACAATTACATGGGACTCTGGAAAAGGCAAAACTGTAGAGACGATAAAAAGATTAGTGTTTCCCAGGGGTTCAGCAAGGAAGGGTTGGCTAGTTGAAGCATGGGGGAATTTTTAAGGTGGTGAAACTATTCTGTATGATATATAATTGCTTATACAAGACATTATGCATCTGTCAAAGTCTATTCAATTTTATAGTACTTTACAATGTAAGTAGGCAAAATTTTAAAAATTACTTAGAATGACATGAGACCCCAGGATGAACTAGCCATGAGCCCATACTAATAGAAATGAAATTACTTGACACATATATGAATAGTAAGAAGGACTAAATCTTATATGGAGAAGACTTCCAAATAATTTACTTGCATAGTCTTTCCATGGAAAAACATGTTAGTAAAATACAGAAAGGCTTCCCTGGAGGCTCAGTAGGTAAAGAATCTGCCTGCAATGCAGGAGAGCTGGGCTCAATCCCTGGGTCAGGAAGATGCCCTGGAGAAGGGAATGGCTGCCCACTCAAGTATTCTTGCCTGGAAAATCCCATGGATAGAAGGAGCTTGGCAGGCTACAATCTATGGGGTCACAAGAGTCAGACATGACTTAGCAAAAACCACCACCACCACCACCAAGGTACAGAAAGGAGGGGAAATGAGCAACTTTTCACTTAAGAAACCTGACAAACACTATTTCAGCCAGATATTCAAGGTCAATATCAACAGTGATGTCTATTGGTTGTATGTGCTCTTGATATGACATGGTGAAACTGGAACTTTGCTTCTATAGTCTTCTTCCAAAAAACAATAGCTCCAGTCTAATTATAATGATTGGATGGCATCACCAAGTCAATGCACATGAGTTTGAGCAAACTGTGGGAAACAGTGAAGGACAGGGAAGCCTGGCGTGCTGCAATCCATGCAGTCACAAAGAGTTAGGCATGACTGAGGAACTGAGCAACAAATTATAACCAAAATATAAGAAAAATATCAAATGAGGGGCAATCTACAAAAGACCTGACAAGTACTCTTCAAAACTGTCAAGGTCAACAAAAATAAAGTCTGAGAAACTGAGAAACAGTAGAGACTGGATTTATGGGAACTCTGTATTCTCAGTTCTTTCATAAATCTAAAATTGTTGTAAAATAGTTTATTTTAAAACAAATAAAATTCCTCAAGTGCAAATAAAATCAAAGGGTAATATTTGTATTGTTCTATTTCCAGAATCTCTTCAATTCTAGTTATCTGTGTGTCTATCCTGTTGGCAACACCACACCATCTTCATAACTGTAGCTTTACAGTAAGTTTTTAAATTTAAGTTTGATTTCTGTAACTTTATTCTTTCTCAAAATTGTTTCAGCTATTCTAATTTCTTTGCCTTTCCATACATGTTATAGAATCTGCTTGTCTGCATGAGAAATGTGCTAAATCCATAGATAAATTTGGAGTGAATTTAAATCTTTACTATGCTAGTCTTCCTACTTATGAACATGGTTTCTCTCTCCATTTATATATATCTTCTTAGATTTCTTACAACAGCATTAGTAGTTTCAGCAGACAGAAGACAGCATATTTTGTTAGATCTTCCTAACAATTTCATTTTGGGAGCCAATCTAAAATTCTCTATGCTGTGAACTTATGCTTCAAAAGTGAAGGAGAAATAAAGATTTTTCTCAGACAAACAAAAATTAAAGAAGTTCATTGTCAGTAGATTTGCCTTGCAAGAAATAAAAAAGCAGTTCTTTAGAGAGAAGAATATGATATAATTCAGAAACTCAGATCTACATTAAAAAAGGAAGAGAAGGAACACGTGAAAATAAAATCTTTCATTTTTCGTATTCTTAATTTAACAGAAAAGTTTATTTAAAATAATAACAGCAACAATGAATTCAATTATGTATAATTTTATTCAACTTTATACATTTATATATGTGATTGTACATTATTTATTATTATATATTTATTTGATATATATGCTTATGTATAAGTTGAAGAAATGATGGTAGTGATAAAAGGGACAGAAGGGAGAAATTAGGATATTTTTATTATAAGCTATGTACACTACCCACAAATTATAATAGTATAGTATTACTTAAAAATGGATTTGGGTTAGTTGTAGAAGTATTTTGCAGACTCTAGAACAAACACCAAAAGTAAAAAGTATAACTGATATGTTAAGAAAAGAGAGAAAGTGGAATTGTATAAAATGCTCAGTTTAAACCATAAAACACACACACACACAAATAGTGGAAGACAAAAATAGGGATAAAGAATGAGGGAGATAAATATAACAAATATGGTAAATATTAAGCCAACTGTACCAATAATCTCTTTTAGTGCTAGTGGTCTAAATATACCAATTAAAAGGCAGAGACTGTCAGAATGCTTCAGAAAACAAGACAGCTATATGGTGTCTATGGGAAATCCACACTAAATACAAAGGCACATGCCAGGGCTACTACCTGTTTTTTCTACATACCAACTATATCAACAAATAAAAGATATGAAAATTTGGCAGCAAGTATTGGCTCAACAAACGAAACCCTTAATCAGTCCTATTCTAAATGATTTTGACTCCTTGGAAGCCCCTACATTCCCAGGATGTTTTAAGCTTCCTGTGCCTCTCGCAGTCTGGAGGCCACAAACAATCACATGAGCAGCTGTAAGAGTCCGGCAGGCAGGCTAGAAAGCCATCAGAGGGGTTTCTGGATTGAAACACTCTCATTATGCCCAGGAGATTTATTATCTAAAAGGTCTAAATTAATTTTTTCCAGAAAAAGGTGGTGGGGAGACAGCCCTCTGTTAATGTCAGAAGAGTAGGTGGAAAGCATAACACAGTAAAGCAGGCAGACTCTGGTTTTGGGGGTAGATGCTCAAGAAAATCCAGGGGGAACCCCTGAGGCCTGATCCCGCCTTTGTGTTTTGTCAGGCCCCCTTCCTCATGACCTTTGCCACAGGTGGGATTCCCCATGCTGGCTCCCGGCAGGCACACATAAAAGAATTGGAAAAAGATATACCATGCTAACACTAACCAAAGGAAAGCAGAAGTAAAGCGGTCATTGCTTCAAGAAAACATAAGTGCGAGTGTGCCTTATAGAGTGTTAAAATACATAAGGCAACAACTAATAGAATTGAAAGAACTAGATGAATTCAGTATTACAGTTGGAGACTACAATGCCCCTCTCTCACAAATGCACAGATCCAGGGGGTGAAAAATCAGGAAAGACATAGTTGGACTCACCCCCTCAATCACCTATATATAATTGACATCTATCATCTATAGACTATTTCATCCACAGCCTTCTCAAGTTCACATGGGACATTCACTAAGAAAGACCACATTCTGGGCTATGAAACACACCTTGAAAAATTTTAAATCATAGGAAACATACAGTGTATCCTCTCAGATCATGATGGAATTAAACTAGGGATCAGTAACAGAAGGGGAGCTGTAAAATCCCCAAATACTTAGAGATTAAATCACATTTTCTAAATAACACGTCAACTAAAAAAAAAACACCTCAAGATGAGTGTAAAAAAAAAATTTTTTTAAGTGAAAATGAAAATACAACTTATCAGAATTTGTGAAATGCAGTAAAAGCAAAGCTTAGAGGGAAATTTATAGCAATGAATGCATATTTTTTAAAAGATCAAAAATTAATCATCTTAGTTTCTACCTTACAAAACTAGATAAAGAAGAACAAATTAGGATGAACCTAGTGCCTATTTTACAGAATGAAGTAAGTCAGAAAGGGAAAACCAAACACTGTATATTAACGCATATATATGGAATTTAGAAAGATGGTCCTGATGAACCTATTCGCAGGGCAGCAATGGAGATGCAGACACAGAGAACAGACTCATGGACACAGTGTGGGAGGAGAGGGAGGGACGAACTGAGAGAGTAATATTGAAACACGTACCTTACCATGTGTAAAATTGATAGCCAGTGGGAATTTGCTGTGATGCAGGGACGTCAAACCCGGTGCTTTGTGACAACATAGAGGGGCGGGATGGAGTGGGAGGTGGGAGGAAGGTTCAAGAGAGAGGACATATATGTACCTGTGACTGATTCATATTAATATATGGCAGAAAGCAACACAATGTTGTAAAGCAATTATCCTCCAATTGAAAATAAATAAAAATTTTTAAAAATAAAAAAGAACAAATTAGATCCAATGTGTAGAAGAAGAAAAGTGATTAAAAAATTATAGCTAGTATCCTGCAACCTTGTAAAATTCACCTATTCTAGGTTTTTATTTGCTTTGATTTAGTTTCATTTGTTTTTATCATTGTTGCTGCTGTAACAGGGACTATTTTTAAATTACTTGGCTTTTCTATGTAGAAAATCCTGCCTGCAAACAGAGATAGTTTTCTTTCTTTTTTAATTCATTTCACTTAGATCTTTTTATTATCCCATTGCCTAGGACTTCTGGTAGACTATTAAATAGGAGTGGTGAGATAGAATATCTGTTCCTTAATTACCTAGGAAAAGCATTCAGTCTCTCACCATTAAATGATTTTGTCTATCACTTTCTTATAAAATATCCTTTATTAGGTTAAAAAAAATGCCCTTCTATTCCTAGTTTTTTCTAGAGTTACTATAAGAAGTAGATGGATTTGGGCAATTTTTTTCACATTGGTTGCAATGATCATATGGTTTTTCTTCTTTAAAGTATTAACTCAGTAAATTATCTTGATTAATTTTTAGATAAGCCAGCTTTCCTCAGAGAAGGCAATGGCACCCCACTCCAGTACTCTTGCCTGGAAAATCCCATGGATAGAGGAGCCTGGTGGGCTGCAGTCCATGGGGGTCGCGAAGAATCGGACACGACTGAGTGACTTTGCTTTCACTTTTCACTTTCATGCATTGGAGAAGGAAATGGCAACCCACTCCAGTGTTCTTGCCTGGAGGATCCCAGGGACAGGGGAGCCTCGTGGGCTGCCTTCTATGGGGTCGCACAGAGTCGGACACGACTGAAGTGACTTAGCAGCAGCAGCAGCAGCAAGCCAGCTTTCCATTCCCAAGATAAACCCTGCTTGGTCACGTTCTATTATTCTTTTTATGTATTGTTGGGTTGAATTTGCTAAAGTTTTATGGAAGCTTTTTACAGCAATATACATGAGGTATACTATTCTGTAGTTTTCTTCTCCAGTAATGTTTTTGTCTCATTTTTATAGCAGGACAATTCTAGCTTCATAAAATGAGTTGAAAAGGACCTCCTTCCTCTTCTATTCTCTGGAAGAAATTATATAGAATTTGTTTTAATTCTATAAATATTTGTTAGAATTCACCAGTTAAACCACCTGAGCCTGCAGATCTCCTTTACAGAAGATTTTAAACTATTTTTACTAGTAATAAGGCTATCCTGGTTACCTATTAAAATCTTCAGTGAGTTTNAATTTGTTTTAATTCTATAAATATTTGTTAGAATTCACCAGTTAAACCACCTGAGCCTGCAGATCTCCTTTACAGAAGATTTTAAACTATTTTTACTAGTAATAAGGCTATCCTGGTTACCTATTAAAATCTTCAGTGAGTTTAATAATTTAAATTTTTTAGGGAATTAGTACTTTTTTATTTATCACTGAATGTCTAATTTAATTGCATGGAGTTTTGAGTCAGATTCCTTTATTACTGTTTTAACTCCATAGAGTGTATAGTGATATCCACTTATTTTATTCCTGATATATGTACAGATATTTGTATCTGTAATATGTGTCTTCTCTACTCTTTGGTCAGTCATTAACTTCTGTGTACTTTTGGAACTCCCTGGTGGTACAGTGGATAGGAATTCCCCTGCCTATGCAGGAGACATGGGTTCAATCCCTGGTCCAGGAAGATTCCACATGCTGTGGAGCAACTAAGCCCATGTACCACAACTACTGAGCCTGTGTTCTAGAGACCAGGTGCCATAGCTACTGAAGCCCTCATGCCCTAGAGCCTGAGAGCCACAACTACTGAAGCCCATGCGCTTAAAGGCTATGCCCCATGACAAGAGAAGTCCCCACAATGAGAAGCCTGAACACCACAATTAGAGAGTGGCCTCCATTCTCCTCAAGAGAGAAAGCAAATACACAGCAACAAAGACCCAGCACAACCAAACATTAAAAAAAAAAAAACTGCATACTTTTGACACTTCAGATTTCTGATAACAAATGTTTGTTATTTTATAATTAGAAAAATATGATCACTTTAATTCATTTTAAATTTGCTTCCTTCTACATTTAAATTATGGATAATAATGCCAACAACATGGTGCTGATATGTGGATTAAAAGCAAATGCACATAAAAGTTCAATCTATATTCATGTTAGCTATTATAACACAAGTAAAAGAAGACAGTTGTATAACTGAATTAGAAGAATAGTGTCATCCAACTGAAGAATGGGTGGTAATATTTGAATTATGATTGGGGGGCTTCAAGAGAATAATCTAAATATTAAAAGATGGTTTCCCACAACAATTACAGTAAGATTAGATATACGACATTTTCTTACTCAAAATTTTTAATCACTTCTGCAAATGACTAATCACAGCTCAACATGTAAAATCTTAGTCAACAAATATAAAGAGCAGTAGAAGCTAAGTAGTTATCTGATTAGTTCGGAAATATCCCATTTATTTTATGAAGACCAGTCCCCTAAACTAAATCCTACAGTATAGCAAGTTGATTCATGTTACACATTTAGGTCCTCAGGTAGATTACCTGTAGGCCTAGAACATGCTAACTTCTTTGTCCTATTTTTCAAATTAATTTTAAAAAATCAACTAATATAAACCAGTCCTAAAAATAAACAGACCAGATTACATACTTTAAAATCAGAGATTAGCAGAGTTTGGGGCAAATGGGACGGTAGGGTGGGGGAATTACATTTTCTTTAAAAGCACTTAAGGTGGGCTAGTACAAATATTCCATCTCATAAAAAGAGTTTCTGAATTTTCCCCCTCTGAAGCCCAGAATCACTCTACCTGGCATTTGGAAGATGCTACTCTATGAGGCAGAGACCCTCTAAATATTGAGCTCTCAGAGCCTCGTGAATTAGGAGGCAGGAATGAGGCAAGGGGAATGACAAGATGATATGGATTCCAATTTTAAGAAAAGAAGAGCATTAGAGGAAGCCAACACATTCAGCCATGATTTATGCAATACCCAAGTACTAACTCAAGCCAACGGCACACTCTCAGGCTATATGCAACCACCAAATTATCATAAATTAAGCTCAAGCAAAAATAAGGCCATAAAATGGACATTTTACAGTGGCTATTGACTGCGATGTTCAGTATGCATTAAATCTTCCAAAACATTGTTACTTTATCAACTGAATTAGTAATTGGTGTCTTCTTGGGAGGGAAATATATAATGCTTCAAACTCCATATATATTACTCACCACAATTAAAGTCACTCACTGTAAGAAGCTGCTATCTATATGCATCAGACTAATTATTTTGTGCTTTTTTCCCTTAGATAATGGGACACTGCTGCCAGTGGGCAAATCCCGATCATACATTATGTGGTACTTCCTAGCAATTTTTGATGAAAACTACAGGTACAGACAGATTATAATGGGAACATCTAATTGAAATTCATCTCCATTTTGCTTCAGATGGAAGACATGCTGCTTGAGCCCTGAAACTTATTCAATTTCATTTAAATGGCATGCAGATTTTTCAGGCAAATCTAAATTCAAAATATATATATTTCAAAGGGTCTTGGAATAGAGTGAAGAATATCATAAATGTTGACCACTGAGATTTATCAGGCTATTGCTTCTGAGGTGGGAATAGAGGGCTGAACTTCCACTAAGGGCCATTATCTTTGTGTTGTTGTTGTTTGTCTGACTGTACCTGATCTAGGTTGTGGCAAGCAGAATCTTGGTTGTGGCATGTGGGATCCAGTTCCCTAAGCAGGGATGAAACCCAGGCCACTGGACCACCAGGGAAGTTCCAAGGGCTATTATCTTTGTTACACCCTATTCCACTGGCCAGTTCACAAAGCCTGTGAGGAATATTGTTCAGTCTTTTCACAAATTTCCCTCCCACTCCACAGTCAGGTCTTCTCAGCACTGTGGAAGGTTCCTGCTGACACCTCCTTCCACATCCTGCCTCTGGCACTGCGTCCTAGGACAGAAGATTAATATTCTTCCAATGAGACATTGAACGGAAAGCCATTGCCTTTCTGGCCAAAAAAATTTTATACACAAACACACTAATGAACACATACACACATATACATATATTCCTACACAAATAGCATTCATATATATATATATATATATGCACAGGCACATTCACATGTAATATATGCATGCATATATTTATTTTATATAAATATGCATATCCCTCTTGTCTATAAACCAAAACATCTCTCATTGGCAGCAAGACTAGTAAAATTCTTAGCAAAGTATCAGATAAGAACTCAATAAAATGTTACTTAAAATGGAAGATTTCTGAGTTATTTTTGCTACATGCTAGACAATATACTTCTTAAGAACAACTGATTTATTCATTTACCCACTCATTCATTTAACCATATTTGATATCAGATGAGCACCAACTATACACCATGTACTAAAATAGATATCAGAGACCCAGCCCTGAGCTCAACAGTCTCAACTTTCGAGAAGCTTTCATTCTTTTTTCAAAAAAATTAGTTTATTTATTTGGGGCTGTGCTGGGTCTTTGTTGCTGCACACACTTTCTGTAGCTGCAGAGAGCTACTCTTCCTTGTGGTGCACAGGCTTCTCCCTGCGGAGGTTTCTCTTGTTGAAGAGCACAGGCCCTGGTGTCATGTGGCTTTGGTAGTTGTGGCTCTCGGGCTCTAGCACGCAGGCTCAGGAGCTGTGGCGCATGGTCTCAGTTATTCTGTGGCATGTGGGATCTTCCCA
>SJYW01047762.1:0-25062 GCA_006410735.1 Raphicerus campestris
TTCCTATAAAAATTATTTTCTCAAGAGAGTGAAGTTTACCCTGCTTAGGATTGCCTGCACATCTGGTACTTATTTGCAGGCATATAAATAATTAATAGATTCAATGACATATTGCAAATTTCACATTGATGTATAAAATGTATTTAGCACCATTAAACATCAATAGTGACTTGCTTTGTAGTTAGGTCTTATCAAATAATAAACATCCTCTGACTGCAATCAGTTTTTCTCCAAGTGGGTAATCCATTATAGTAGGAAATTAAAAAAAAAAAAACCTCCGGCCTGGTCTTGATCACCCCCTGAAATTGTCAGTGTGAAGTAGATCACTTAGTACCAGCTGAATTTAATAAGTTTATTCAGTGTAAGTAAAAGAAGCAATAATTTAAGTCAACTGCAAAAAAAAATGTCAAATAGAAATTCTTTTTGGACTATCCAGTGCTTGTGGTTTATGTCTACCTCCCCTAGAGAAATAACAATACCCAAACACACTTGAAATACATGTAAGAAGCTTTAAAAGCATACAGCTTACTTCTTTTATTCAGTACACACTATTTCCTTCCCTTTAGTCATTCCCCCCCCCTTCCTCCACCTCCCCAGGGAATTTCATAAATATGAGCACAAAGCCTTACAGACATTTGCTAAAAAAAATTTTTATTAACTGAGACTATCACATTGTTTCACAGTAACATGATTTTATCCTCCAAATGATTACAAAGCTTTTTTTCATTAAAAAGATTTTGGTTATCTATATTAAATTGAACATTATAAAAAAATCAATGATAAATTACACTCTTTAAAAAGAAACACAAAATTTTTTAAAAGGCAAGTACTAAAACACTGCACACTGATCAAACCCAGCATAACCATTTCACATACGAAACCTATATTTAAACAAGTACTGTGCCAAAAATGGCATCCTGTGTAGACAGAGCAGAGCCAGCCTGCAGCATGCACTCGGAATAATCTGATGTCTAAGGTCAAACATGTTTTCCTAACTTTGAAAAATATGCAAAATAATTTAAAAATTAGTTTTCAGTTAAACATTACAACAAGTTGACCAAAAAAAGTGTCTATCAGGAGACACTTAAAATATCCAAGCTCTCTCAGTAATACTGCAGGGTTCTGTCTGTCATGGCTCTAACTTGCAAGCTAAAATAAACTTGCAGGAGAACAGAATGACAAAATGCAGATTTATCAAGCATTGGGCAATGCCTTAATAATGTTTTAGTTCTCAAACCACAATATTATAACAGTTACATGAGAAGTTATTACTAAGGGGGTATTTCATCTCACTCCACTGTAACCTCTCTTTCTGAGTATAGCTGGCTTACAATGTTGGGCTGGTTTCTGCTCTACAGCACAGTGAATCCGTTATACATAAATACATTCGGTTTTAGACCATTCCCATATAGGTCATTACAGTATTGAGTAGAGTTCCCTGTGCTATTAGTAGGTCCTGTGTTATATATAGTAGTATGTACATGTCAATCCCAATCTCCTCCCTCTATAACTTCTGATTAACAGGCCCCCATTCTCTTACATACAAATCATGTTAACAGTAGAATGGAATTATCATTAGTTAACAGTGAATCCAGTATATTCGAGTAGATTCTAAATGTTTGGTTTTCCTAATTAGAAAAACAATAGTATTTTTCTAACTTACATTTGTAATATCTTCACAAAAATAGAGTTAAGGCAACATCTATAAAGACAGCAAGGTTAAATACAAATCTGTGGTCCCCACTTCCTCTGAATCCTACTCACAGGTATGTCAGGGACTCAGAGACCTGCATGGAATCTGGGGTAGAGTTCTGGTGCGGGTCACACAGCCAGGACCGTGATGCTGAGCCAATCACAGATCTGAGATTTGCTGACTCTGACCCAGACACAGTTGTTTCTAATTTCTTTGTTAAATCTGAAAGATGGACAGTGATACTTTATCTCAGGTTTCATTTTGGTTTTTTTAAGTAACTCATTGTCCAGGTTTTAAGATTGATGGCTCCCAAAACTCTTAAGCCCAAAATATAGCTTAAATTATCTCCTTAAGCCCAACAGAAAGCTATTTTGTGTGTATGTGTGTGTACACACACACACATATATATAACTATATATATAATAAAATATGACACTTTTTTTCACATAAGAGTTACAGAATACTCTGAATAGCTAACTTCATGCTAGCAACATTGACCAGGGACTTTTTCTTTAGTCATTACCTTTGTAGGCTGTGTTCATCATTAAGTTTTCATTTGGTGATCATTTTTTTGAGTTTTGTACCCTAATGCCTTCTGTATTAACAAAAATTACATATTTTTAGTAGATTTGAACTCAATAATTCCTTTATAGGAGGGGTTTTCCCTCAGATATATATATAAAATGTAATATGCATAATACTGCCAGACATATATATTTCCTATTGAATTATATATATTTTAAAAGAAAAAAATTATTTTGCAAAGAACATGAAATTTAGCACCAATCCTGATCTAATCTTTTTCTGGTAGGAAAAAAAAGGCACCAAATACAGTCAGTTCATAGGCTGGGGTGAAAATACAGCAGTCTGGATAACAAACCCTGGGTCCCTGAAATAATATTCCAGTATAGGCTAAATTACGATAGATATGTTGACCTATCACTGTCTTGCATTGTAGAACCTACTATAGAAGATTACATTTGGTGAAGATAACAGAAAAGGTTTATGTGTTTACACACATATTTAACAGATTCACTCTTAATAACCAACAGATACTGAAAATATTATCTGATATTCATTTCTAAATGTTGTTTTGTGTAGATAGTGATATCACATGCATGCTTCGTGACACTGAACCCCAAAATACTCTTCTAATAGGCCACCATACTGAAAGGTGAGAAACCTCTTTCATTAGATTGGGAACTTGTGGGTTAATCCCTACACTATCGCCACACTCAGTGGTAGCATTTTCAAAAACTCCAGTAAGACGAAAACTCATTGCCACAGTCCCTGATCCACTTGGAAAGGAGTGCTTCTTACGGGAGTTTAACATGGAAGCTGTAAGGCTAAGGCACAAGCATACAGTGTATCATCAGTGATCACCCACCTTCCTGCCAAAGAAAACATGAAAACAGGACCTCATCGTCAAGGTGCTGGGGTCATTTGTACAAGCCATTCATGATGCATTTTAGCAACTGTTCATTATTGTATATAGGCTATAAGGTTCATCTCTCTCTTTTTTTTTTTTCTTTTTACAGATTAGCCACAGGCCATATTAGCTAATATTCCATTTTTTTTCCTTTTAAATACTTTTATAGGAACAAAACACATTTTGTTTTACTGTATTTCAACCCCCTTTAACAGCCTACACGCCCTTGCCTGTTAAGTCTCCAGAATCACCATTCACTCACTGATTAGGCAGGAATTGATTACGCTGGGTTTTTAGGTAGACCCCGAAAGCTGAGGTAGGTGGGCTGCCATGACAAAGCTGGGTGTCATGATCAAGCACTTGAAAAGGTTTCATTTCATTCTCACGGCCTTTCCAGCATACTAATAAAATACAGAAACCTTGTTTCATAAATGAGGTAGCCTCCTATTTTATATGTCAAAAAAAAAATAGTACCATGGGAAATTTCCTCGAATGTATAGAGGCCAAGGTAATTAATGTTTACTTTTTAAAATTATTAATTTTTAAAGCTAAAGCAGGCTACTGTATCCCAAATATTCAAGGTTTGAGTGATTCAGAGATGTGGCAATGAACTGTCTCATGGGTCCTAAGCAGTCATCTGATAAAAATCCCTATTTACGGTAGTTTGGTAATAATGAGTCTATGTTGTGTGCAGGCTTCACACTTAGCTATGGGGATTTTATTCTTGAAAATTGTAACCTATCACTTGCAGTGTATTTCTGAAACAAAGCATGAGTCTTTGTCAACAAGTAAAGTGGTAAAACATGGCTGTGACTGTCACACACGCAGTGAGCCTGGAAGCCGTCTGTTGCTGTTGTCTACCTTATTTGCTCCCTCCTTGCAACAACAATGAAGTTTTCAGTATGAAAACTCGTGAACAGTTTTAAATATGTANGTGGTAAAACATGGCTGTGACTGTCACACACGCAGTGAGCCTGGAAGGCGTCTGTTGCTGTTGTCTACCTTATTTGCTCCCTCCTTGCAACAACAATGAAGTTTTCAGTTTGAAAACTCGTGAATAGTTTTAAATATGTATTTAAATTATTCACATATTTTTAAATTTTGGAGCTAATTTGCTCATACTTTCCATCCGTAACTCTAGACGCTGGGAACTTCCTCTCAATACCATTCCCCATAAATTGTAACCCAAGCCTAAAGCAGATTCATGAGAGACTGCATCCCAGAGGCCTACTAGATTCCCAGGCATCCTCCAGGGTATGTTCTCAGGACTACAATTTAGCAAAACTTTGATGAAAATCAAAGTAAAAAAAGTATGCTCTGAAAATATGTTAAGAAGTTGACATACTTTCCTCTCAAAGCATTTACCTGAAATATTTAAAGTTTTATATGTTAACACAAAAGTTGACAATTATATGAAACTTCTTACCCCCCCCGCACCCATTATAATTTTTTTTCCAGTGTACCATGAGAACTCTTAAGTTGAAAGCTGAGAGCAAGCCATTCTCTAGGTTACACAAAATTGGATGGGGTTCCATCCTCTGAAATTACCAGGACCAGTAAGTACTGCAGCTAAGCAACCAGTGGAACTAAGCAAAGAGAGTCACTGACTCTTCAGCAGGTTTTTGAAAGATATAGGGAAGAAAGGGCGAAAGAATGATAAGGACAGTATGAAAAGAGGCATGAAAGGGCACGAAAGCTTGCCACCAGGAAGTCTTCAGTCCCACCCATGCTCTAGGGTGCCCACCTCTGATCTCTTAACACATTTTCTATCCAGCCTTCTTTATCATCAGGTTATCTGAACATGGGACAGCTTACAAATAACTGGCACGTATTTAAATGTTAAGTGCAGTTAAAGGAGTATAATTACCAGAAGTAAACATATGTTTACTTTACAACCAAGTGTACATTTACTTTAAAAGTGTGGGAAGGTGAAGCTAATGGCATTAAATTTTTTTCCCCCATACTTGGACAGAGTCCATGGGATCATCCGCAGACATGTATAAACAGATAATGTCTGGTCATGAAATACAAATGAAGTCTTATTTCTATTTATGAATAGAAGTTGAAGCTCAGTGCAAGCACTGTGCAGTTTTCAGGAGAAATTACAGGTCTTGTGGTAGGGCTATAGACTAAGAATCGCAACTGTGATCAAAGAGATGAATTTTGAAAAGTTATCAGTATTCTGGGTGGCTCATTATTACTGAAATGGATGCACCCCAGCACCAGGCATGGCAGTAAACCTTAACTAGAATGTTTCTGGAAGATCCTCGGGCATCCTGTTTTAGTAACATCCCATCCAGACTGTGTGTGAAGAGAAATGATTGCTCCCCTTCATTTATATTGTTGGCCTCAAATGCCAGAACCTTTTTTACATTTGAGAATTTGCTAAGTTCTTTAAAGATTTTATCTATTCTTTAAAAAAAATCTCTTGGATTAAACAACAACAACAACAACAACATGTATGTCCATCAGGTTACTTTACTGCAATTAAGTAACAGTCTTTAGAAATTAGGCCTTAGTTTGAAAGATTAAAGTAACATTCCTTGGTCTAAAACAAATCTTTGTGAATACTGATATTTTTTCTTAGGTTGTATATTTTAGACTTTTAGAACCTTTTGTACCAAACAATATATTACTAAATATGCATTTTATGTAATTTAGCATCTTATCTTCTATACTTTTAACTTTATATTATTACAGCACAGCACTCACTGTAAGAGTCTATCTTAGTGGAGCCTTCTCAGTGTTACTGAGATCCTGTTTGATTCGTTCCATTAGACTGAAACTACCTATGTGTAATATTATACACAAAATAGTCTGAGATCTAAGTTATATTATACTTGTCATGTTGCTCTTTTACTATGGAAAATAAACAAGATCAAGTCTGAGTTTCAGATAATTACTTCCCCCCCCACCCAATATCAGCCAAATAATGAAAGGAAAAACATTCTGAAGGTCTTTACAGAATAAGTTTTTCAGATCTATTCTTTCTGTAAAATCACAGGGTAATCAGGAGTTTGTGCTGAAACTGTAGAAAAAAATAAGTATTTTATAGTGGCAGGTTTGATGATTGTTCATTGCTTTTGTATATGAAATGCAGAAGTATTGAAAGTAGTTAAGTTGCAGCTGTGTATTTGGCGTAGTAAGTTGCTGAATGTCTCTAAGATCAAAACTGTTTAAAGCTCTATTATAAATAAATTACATATTTAGTGTTTATACTGAACCTTCAAGGTTGCAGATGACAAAGCTGATATTGAAAAAGTTACTGGGTTTTCTAGTTGTTTTATCAACCTCACTTTGCTCTTCCTCCTGAGTGTCCTCTTCCCCCAACAACAACTACAAATCCATATGTTTTACTGGCATCTCCATCCTCAGTTTGAGACAGGAATGGAAGGACTTTGCCCTTCACAAGTGATTCAAGCTGAAAAGAAAAGTAGGGAGATTGCATTTCTCTCAGCACAAAGAATGTAAGAACAGGTGGATCCTGAAGGGGCTTTATAAAAAAGATGGCATCTTCCTAGGTGAGCAAGCCACATTTGAGGAGGATCTAATATACATATGTATTGGGGATTTAAATATGAATTTGTATATTATTAACTTTTAAAGACCTAAATAAGAAACAAATGTACTAAAATATAATTTCAGGATGAGGGACCCATTCCTGTTTTTTTCTTTTAGTGGAGTTTAGGTCATGTCATGACTTTGGTTTTAACTTTAAATCTTTAAAACTTTAATTGCTTTCTTATATTTATATATATAAATAGAAAAAATAAAGGCAGTGTTAAAGGGGAACACACTAGGATAAATATATATGAATGCAAATTTTTGCCAGAAAGTTTTACCAACTTGAGCAATTCTTAGCAGAAATAGATATTTTCTTCACAAAGACTTTTTTTTCCCATTTATGCCTAAAACTGCAACTTGATAATATGCTCGTTTAAGTATCAGGTCCTAGTGCAACAAATTCAGAAGTCGGAAAAATTCTAAGCTAAAATTGCTAGAATAACTTTCAGTCATTCTATTTTACTGTTACAACTTAAACAATTCAGAAATCTGGGGTGTTTCTGGCAACTTGAGTAAAACACACTGCAAATCCAAAGGGAGAAAATGTAAATGGAAGAAATGTCTGATTTCTGAACTGTTCTGCCCTCATGAACAGTATGCTGTTCTTCTCATATATTGATTCTGAATACCTTGTCAGCACCTGCTGCTCCAAGAAGGTCCCTTGACACTGGAGCAAGTCAGAATAACTTACTTTCATAGCTTATTTAACAGCAGGCAAACAATTTTTACACTGGCTTGAAATCTAAGTCGATCTGATATTATCTAGAATCCAGGCTTAAATTTTGTAAGAAGTTTCCAAATAGCAGAAGAAATTATAACAGATACCAAAACTAAAAACACCAATGTGAGACAGCAAATAATATTTCCAGTCCTAATCAAACCGCAACCCTTTCAGTATAGCTTGAGGTATTTTTAAGTATTTGTACAAGCTAAATAGCATTCACAGTTTCGGAAGCTGCTTTTTTACTGAGATAGCCTCATATTCTCATGATAGTTGACTTTCAGACAGGTTTTCTTGTACATGAAAACTGAGTCTGAGCCTCTGCCCTCAGACTCATGGAAATAGCGGACAGCTACTTCCCAATTATTGTGCTGCTCCTAGGATGTGATTAAAAAAATAACAAATTTGCAATTCATATATAAAAGGAAAACTTGCATCAGTTTCTGAAAGCAAGTCCAGTCTGGTGGAGGTATATAAGACATTAAATAACAGAGTCAGATTCCTTCTTAAAGATTGCAGATGAGCTTGACAGAGAGTTCTGGTTCGCCAGCATTTTCTCCATCTTTTCTCCTTCAGTGGTTTTAGTGACCTCTCTTTGCTTCTTACTGTGGACCCATGGGATAAAACAAAGGACAGCACCTCCAATAAGGGGAGGGATTCCAGCGAGGTAGAATGCCACATCATAGGTGCCCAGCTTGTCACGGAGTAACCCTGGGAAGGGAAAAAACTGTCACCACAAGAGAACAGGTATGACTGTTGGGGTCTCAGATTAGTCAGCCTGGTGGCCTACTGCCAACCTAGTATCTTCATCCCAGCAGGCTAATGCAGACACCTCAGAGAGCAGACATTTTTAAGCAAATGGGTCTGAAAGATAAACCTTTTCTGATAGGAAAGAAAAGATGTCATTTCTTTAATCTTGTTGCAAATCTGTGACAGGCTTCTGAGTTTTCTACCAAGATGTTACATGGACAGAACACGTGCAGTCAAGCTTTGGCTTTCTCAAAACCCTTCAGAGGCCATTTGGGTATTCTGACACGTGCTGTTAAGGTCCTGTTTCGGCTCAAGGTGGACAGTCCACCAAGCTGAAACCTCTGCCATACGCACAGGCTTCAAAATGTTTACATTTTCAGACTTTTCTTGGGCCTGTTTATGAAATGACATGAAGTTACTTAAAATTATAATCCAAAATCATGAAAAATCTAAGAGGATGAAAAAGTTACATTGTTAAATACATTTTGGGAAGATACTAAGGTTTGTCACCACCTGAGGGGAAAATGTAAGAATACAGATGTGGTATTCTAATAGATCCTAGGGCTGTGCTTCTGAAAACTGTCTGAGTACTCCTTACTTCTATTTTGCTAACAAAATCCAGATTTTAAAAGTTATCTTAGTGCTTCAGACTTTTACTGTACAACCTAAGTGACCAGAAATGTTCCAGGAACACATTATAATGAGTATCTGACTCTGCTAAATAAACAGCTGAGGATTTGTTCAGGTAAATACCAACACATTGGGAGGGAAAAACAAAAAGTGTACAGTCATTCCAAATGGAAACCTAAAACATACAGTCTATCTAAATATATGCATGTCCTCTCTGAATGAGACTATTCCATGCGTAACTGAACCTTGCATCCTTAGGAACACAGATTACGTTTGGCTGTGATACTGTAATCCCTAGAACCTCCTGGGGTTTTTCTGCCCACTTTGGGGATTCCCTCTTACCCCCTTCATTCTTGATCTGTTGTAGTCACTTGCAGTAGCAAACAAAAACACCACTTCTACTAAAGTGCTTCCTATAACTTGCTGTGGACTTGGAAACCCTACCTAAGCACGTAAGATGTAAAAACAGGTTGTTAACTGGGAGAGAGGGGAAGGACTGGAGGGTCTCCTACAAGGAGACTGTGATTTTCAAAACTGATGTTTCCCTTGGTCTGCTTGGCAGTGGTTCTGCTTGCTTGGTTCATGACTAGGTTCCCAGTGGCAAATTCGCTGGTATGTGTGGTCCTGAACGTGAGAATGAATGGAACTGAACTTTCACTGAGCCACTCACCTACAAGACAGATGCTAGCACATACATTTAAATTTCATAACATTTATATCAAATCTTATAATTTATAGTAGTACCCAGTTAACACTGAACATGAGACAACTTTATGCTATCATTCAGATTTCTAAAGGTAAAATTCGCGTAACATAAAAGTAACCATTTTAGTGGCATCTGGTATATTTGCAACGTTGTACAACCACCACTCTCTCTCTAGTTCCAAAATATTTCCATCACACCAGAAGAAAAGTCCACACCCAATATGCAGTTACTCCCTAAGCCCCCTTCCCTCCATCCCCTTGCATCTGTTCTGTCTCTGAATTGACTCTGGCTATTTCACATAAATGGAATAATATGTGACCTTTTGTATTTGGCTTCTTTCACACCTAGCATTATGTTTGAGGCTCATCTACCTGGTGGTGCATACCAGTATGAAACTTCACTCCTTTCTGTGGCCGAAGAGCCCCACTGTATGGAGACGGCACATCTTGTTTGCCCATTCATCTACCGACAGACATCTGGGTTCTCCTGTTAAGTGTTACTTTTCATTTTAACTATTTCTCAGGGAGGACTGTGATCTCTTACACAATTCATACATATTTAGAAATCTTTCAGAATCTTCTTCCTCTTGACAGAAAGAAATCACATTTCCTATTCCTCCAAAACACTTACTAACATAGGAACTCTTAAGTCTTCAAGTCCAGAAGCTAACTGCTATACATTTCAGCGGGTGTTTAAGATATCAATAAGAATAAGAGGACTTATCAGCAAATTTTTCCAACATGCCATCTGCTGGCCTTGGTAAAAATGTTATAGATAAGGCATATACAAGAGCAAGACACCAGAAACCAATAAGTCATAATATATTTAACATGGGAGACCAGGACCGATGGTAGACAATGCTAGGATAATGTTATTTACCTGCGATGGGTGGGCCCACAGTCATGGGTATAGACATGAATCCGAGCAGAAATCCAATTGCTTGGGAGACGTCCTGGGCATCAACCAACTCAAAGGCAATGGGGGCCATAATGGAAATGAAGCATCCATCGAAGAGACCCATGATGAGGCAGACAGCAATGAGGCCCCCAAAGATGCTGCACAGGGGGATCATCATGGACATCAGACCGATGAAGAGGAAGGACAGGACCTGGGACAGGCACACAGCGTCAGTGCCGCTCTCAGAACAAGGGAGCATCGCAGTTACTGCGCGACACGCGCAGGGCTTTTAAGCGGTTTCCGGTTAGTCACCTCCCCAGCCCACTTGACCTTGATTTTATATATGTAATCGACTCCCACAGTCATCTTCCCTGAATTCCCCTCACACTTTCTCAGTATTTCCATTAAGGGATAAGAAAAAAGTAAGGGTTTTTATATACTTACTTTCCTTTCCCAGCGGTGAGCTCTTTGAGATCAGAATCTGTACAAAAGTCATCTTTGGCCCTACATATAATGTTTAAGGATCTTATACCTGGTCAGTGCTCATTATGTATTTGTTCTTTGAATATCAGCTCAAATTAATTCATCCAACGTATGACTTAGAAATTTTACCTTTGAAATTATTTGCATTTTACTGGCGTCAGTCCTCTGCACAATGAAAATATGCCAGCCAGACCTATCCTTCCCCTCACAGAGCTTCCAGTTTGTTAGAATAACTAACAGAATGAAACTCTGGATTTTCCCTGCCTTTGGGCAGCTCCTGTGCTCTGTTCTATGTACTGTGCTATGTGAATAAAACCTGGTTCGTACCCTTGGGTTATGAAGAGATGACTATGTAAATAACTACACGTGAAGTATTCTAGATGTTCTAGTTGTATATTCAAAGCATGGTGGGTACAAAAGAGGAAGGAGTGGACAATTCAATTTTTTAGGCAAATAACTAATTAAAATTGTATCATTCACTCATTAGCTAGAATAGATGTTTTAAAAAGAATCAGCTTTTTAAAAAGTATGCATATAACAGAAACTATTGTTTATTTAATGCCTATGAAATGCAGGCATTGTTCTCAGGACTATAGGTGGTGACTTTATGAGGCGAGCCCTAATATTTTCCCCATTTTACAGATGAAGTGAGTGGTGGGAGGTTTAGTAACCCCAGGTGGAGCCAGCCTGGAAGCCATGGCCTGCCNATGTAATTTAGCATCTTATCTTCTATACTTTTAACTTTATATTATTACAGCACAGCACTCACTGTAAGAGTCTATTTTAGTGGAGCCTTCTCAGTGTTACTGAGATCCTGTTTGATTCGTTCCATTAGACTGAAACTACCTATGTGTAATATTATACACAAAATAGTCTGAGATCTAAGTTATATTATACTTGTCATGTTGCTCTTTTACTATGGAAAATAAACAAGATCAAGTCTGAGTTTCAGATAATCACTTTTTCCCCCCCAATATCAGCCAAATAATGAAAGGAAAAACATTCTGAAGGTCTTTACAGAATAAGTTTTTCAGATCTATTCTTTCTGTAAAATCACAGGGTAATCAGGAGTTTGTGCTGAAACTGTAGAAAAAAATAAGTATTTTATAGTGGCAGGTTTGATGATTGTTCATTGCTTTTGTATATGAAATGCAGAAGTATTGAAAGTAGGTAAGTTGCAGCTGTGTATTTGGCGTAGTAAGTTGCTGAATGTCTCTAAGATCAAAACTGTTTAAAGCTCTATTATAAATAAATTACATATTTAGTGTTTATACTGAACCTTCAAGGTTGCAGATGACAAAGCTGATATTGAAAAAGTTACTGGGTTTTCTAGTTGTTTTATCAACCTCACTTTGCTCTTCCTCCTGAGTGTCCTCTTCCCCCAACAACAACTACAAATCCATATGTTTTACTGGCATCTCCATCCTCAGCTTGAGACAGGAATGGAAGGACTTTGCCCTTCACAAGTGATTCAAGCTGAAAAGTAGGGAGATTACATTTCTCTCAGCACAAAGAATGTAAGAACAGGTGGATCCTGAAGGGGCTTTATAAAAAAGATGGCATCTTCCTAGGTGAGCAAGCCACATTTGAGGAGGATCTAATATACATATGTATTGGGGATTTAAATATGAATTTGTATATTATTAACTTTTAAAGACCTAAATAAGAAACAAATGTACTAAAATATAATTTCAGGATGAGGGACCCATTCCTGTTTTTTTCTTTTAGTGGAGTTTAGGTCATGTCATGACTTTGGTTTTAACTTTAAATCTTTAAAACTTTAATTGCTTTCTTATATTTATATATATAAATAGAAAAAATAAAGGCAGTGTTAAAGGGGAACACACTAGGATAAATATATATGAATGCAAATTTTTGCCAGAAAGTTTTACCAACTTGAGCAATTCTTAGCAGAAATAGATATTTTCTTCACAAAGACTTTTTTTTCCCATTTATGCCTAAAACTGCAACTTGATAATATGCTCGTTTAAGTATCAGGTCCTAGTGCAACAAATTCAGAAGTCGGAAAAATTCTAAGCTAAAATTGCTAGAATAACTTTCAGTCATTCTATTTTACTGTTACAACTTAAACAATTCAGAAATCTGGGGTGTTTCTGGCAACTTGAGTAAAACACACTGCAAATCCAAAGGGAGAAAATGTAAATGGAAGAAATGTCTGATTTTTGAACTGTTCTGCCCTTATGAACAGTATGCTGTTCTTCTCATATATTGATTCTGAATACCTTGTCAGCACCTGCTGCTCCAAGAAGGTCCCTTGACACTGGAGCAAGTCAGAATAACTTACTTTCATAGCTTATTTAACAGCAGGCAAACAATTTTTACACTGGCTTGAAATCTAAGTCGATCTGATATTATCTAGAATCCAGGCTTAAATTTTGTAAGAAGTTTCCAAATAGCAGAAGAAATTATAACAGATACCAAAACTAAAAACACCAATGTGAGACAGCAAATAATATTTCCAGTCCTAATCAAACCGCAACCCTTTCAGTATAGCTTGAGGTATTTTTAAGTATTTGTACAAGCTAAATAGCATTCACAGTTTCGGAAGCTGCTTTTTTACTGAGATAGCCTCATATTCTCATGATAGTTGACTTTCAGACAGGTTTTCTTGTACATGAAAACTGAGTCTGAGCCTCTGCCCTCAGACTCATGGAAATAGCGGACAGCTACTTCCCAATTATTGTGCTGCTCCTAGGATGTGATTAAAAAAATAACAAATTTGCAATTCATATATAAAAGGAAAACTTGCATCAGTTTCTGAAAGCAAGTCCAGTCTGGTGGAGGTATATAAGACATTAAATAACAGAGTCAGATTCCTTCTTAAAGATTGCAGATGAGCTTGACAGAGAGTTCTGGTTCGCCAGCATTTTCTCCATCTTTTCTCCTTCAGTGGTTTTAGTGACCTCTCTTTGCTTCTTACTGTGGACCCATGGGATAAAACAAAGGACAGCACCTCCAATAAGGGGAGGGATTCCAGCGAGGTAGAATGCCACATCATAGGTGCCCAGCTTGTCACGGAGTAACCCTGGGAAGGGAAAAAACTGTCACCAAGAGAGAACAGGTATGACTGTTGGGGTCTCAGATTAGTCAGCCTGGTGGCCTACTGCCAACCTAGTATCTTCATCCCAGCAGGCTAATGCAGACACCTCAGAGAGCAGACATTTTTAAGCAAATGGGTCTGAAAGATAAACCTTTTCTGATAGGAAAGAAAAGATGTCATTTCTTTAATCTTGTTGCAAATCTGTGACAGGCTTCTGAGTTTTCTACCAAGATGTTACATGGACAGAACACGTGCAGTCAAGCTTTGGCTTTCTCAAAACCCTTCAGAGGCCATTTGGGTATTCTGACACGTGCTGTTAAGGTCCTGTTTCGGCTCAAGGTGGACAGTCCACCAAGCTGAAACCTCTGCCATACGCACAGGCTTCAAAATGTTTACATTTTCAGACTTTTCTTGGGCCTGTTTATGAAATGACATGAAGTTACTTAAAATTATAATCCAAAATCATGAAAAATCTAAGAGGATGAAAAAGTTACATTGTTAAATACATTTTGGGAAGATACTAAGGTTTGTCACCACCTGAGGGGAAAATGTAAGAATACAGATGTGGTATTCTAATAGATCCTAGGGCTGTGCTTCTGAAAACTGTCTGAGTACTCCTTACTTCTATTTTGCTAACAAAATCCAGATTTTAAAAGTTATCTTAGTGCTTCAGACTTTTACTGTACAACCTAAGTGACCAGAAATGTTCCAGGAACACATTATAATGAGTATCTGACTCTGCTAAATAAACAGCTGAGGATTTGTTCAGGTAAATACCAACACATTGGGAGGGAAAAACAAAAAGTGTACAGTCATTCCAAATGGAAACCTAAAACATACAGTCTATCTAAATATATGCATGTCCTCTCTGAATGAGACTATTCCATGCGTAACTGAACCTTGCATCCTTAGGAACACAGATTACGTTTGGCTGTGATACTGTAATCCCTAGAACCTCCTGGGGTTTTTCTGCCCCCTTTGGGGATTCCCTCTTACCCCCTTCATTCTTGATCTGTTGTAGTCACTTGCAGTAGCAAACAAAAACACCACTTCTTCTAAAGTGCTTCCTATAACTTGCTGTGGACTTGGAAACCCTACCTAAGCACGTAAGATGTAAAAACAGGTTGTTAACTGGGAGAGAGGGGAAGGACTGGAGGGTCTCCTACAAGGAGACTGTGATTTTCAAAACTGATGTTTCCCTTGGTCTGCTTGGCAGTGGTTCTGCTTGCTTGGTNAAACATACAGTCTATCTAAATATATGCATGTCCTCTCTGAATGAGACTATTCCATGCGTAACTGAACCTTGCATCCTTATGAACACAGATTACGTTTGGCTGTGATACTGTAATCCCTAGAACCTCCTGGGGTTTTTCTGCCCACTTTGGGGATTCCCTCTTACCCCCTTCATTCTTGATCTGTTGTAGTCACTTGCAGTAGCAAACAAAAACACCACTTCTACTAAAGTGCTTCCTATAACTTGCTGTGGACTTGGAAACCCTACCTAAGCACGTAAGATGTAAAAACAGGTTGTTAACTGGGAGAGAGGGGAAGGACTGGAGGGTCTCCTACAAGGAGACTGTGATTTTCAAAACTGATGTTTCCCTTGGTCTGCTTGGCAGTGGTTCTGCTTGCTTGGTTCATGACTAGGTTCCCAGTGGCAAATTTGCTGGTATGTGTGGTCCTGAACGTGAGAATGAATGGAACTGAACTTTCACTGAGCCACTCACCTACAAGACAGATGCTAGCACATACATTTAAATTTCATAACATTTATATCAAATCTTATAATTTATAGTAGTACCCAGTTAACACTGAACATGAGACAACTTTATGCTATCATTCAGATTTCTAAAGGTAAAATTCGCTTAACATAAAAGTAACCATTTTAGTGGCATCTGATATATTCGCAACGTTGTACAACCACCACTCTCTCTCTAGTTCCAAAATATTTCCATCACACCAGAAGAAAAGTCCACACCCAATATGCAGTTACTCCCTAAGCCCCCTTCCCTCCATCCCCTTGCATCTGTTCTGTCTCTGAATTGACTCTGGCTATTTCACATAAATGGAATAATATGTGACCTTTTGTATTTGGCTTCTTTCACACCTAGCATAATGTTTGAGGCTCATCTACCTGGTGGTGCATACCAGTATGAAACTTCACTCCTTTCTGTGGCCGAAGAGCCCCACTGTATGGAGACGGCACATCTTGTTTGCCCATTCATCTACCGACAGACATCTGGGTTCTCCTGTTAAGTGTTACTTTTCATTTTAACTATTTCTCAGGGAGGACTGTGATCTCTTACACAATTCATACATATTTAGAAATCTTTCAGAATCTTCTTCCTCTTGACAGAAAGAAATCACATTTCCTATTCCTCCAAAACACTTACTAACATAGGAACTCTTAAGTCTTCAAGTCCAGAAGCTAACTGCTATACATTTCAGCGGGTGTTTAAGATATCAATAAGAATAAGAGGACTCATCAGCAAATTTTTCCAACATGCCATCTGCTGGCCTTGGTAAAAATGTTATAGATAAGGCATATACAAGAGCAAGACACCAGAAACCAATAAGTCATAATATATTTAACATGGGAGACCAGGACCGACGGTAGACAATGCTAGGATAATGTTATTTACCTGCGATGGGTGGGCCCACAGTCATGGGTATAGACATGAATCCGAGCAGAAATCCAATTGCTTGGGAGACGTCCTGGGCATCAACCAACTCAAAGGCAATGGGGGCCATAATGGAAATGAAGCATCCATCGAAGAGACCCATGATGAGGCAGACAGCAATGAGGCCCCCAAAGATGCTGCACAGGGGGATCATCATGGACATCAGACCGATGAAGAGGAAGGACAGGACCTGGGACAGGCACACAGCGTCAGTGCCGCTCTCAGAACAAGGGAGCATCGCAGTTACTGCGCGACACGCGCAGGGCTTTTAAGCGGTTTCCGGTTAGTCACCTCCCCAGCCCACTTGACCTTGATTTTATATATGTAATCGACTCCCACAGTCATCTTCCCTGAATTCCCCTCACACTTTCTCAGTATTTCCATTAAGGGATAAGAAAAAAGTAAGGGTTTTTATATACTTACTTTCCTTTCCCAGCGGTGAGCTCTTTGAGATCAGAATCTGTACAAAAGTCATCTTTGGCCCTACATATAATGTTTAAGGATCTTATACCTGGTCAGTGCTCATTATGTATTTGTTCTTTGAATATCAGCTCAAATTAATTCATCCAACGTATGACTTAGAAATTTTACCTTTGAAATTATTTGCATTTTACTGGCATCAGTCCTCTGCACAATGAAAATATGCCAGCCAGACCTATCCTTCCCCTCACAGAGCTTCCAGTTTGTTAGAATAACTAACAGAATGAAACTCTGGATTTTCCCTGCCTTTGGGCAGCTCCTGTGCTCTGTTCTATGTACTGTGCTATGTGAATAAAACCTGGTTCGTACCCTTGGGTTATGAAGAGATGACTATGTACACGTGAAGTAGTCTAGATGTTCTAGTTGTATATTCAAAGCATGGTGGGTACAAAAGAGGAAGGAGTGGACAATTCAATTTTTTAGGCAAATAACTAATTAAAATTGTATCATTCACTCATTAGCTAGAATAGATGTTTTAAAAAGAATCAGCTTTTTAAAAAGTATGCATATAACAGAAACTATTGTTTATTTAATGCCTATGAAATGCAGGCATTGTTCTCAGGACTATAGGTGGTGACTTTATGAGGCGAGCCCTAATATTTTCCCCATTTTACAGATGAAGTGAGTGGTGGGAGGTTTGGTAACCCCAGGTGGAGCCGGCCTGGAAGCCATGGCCTGCCCGGGCAGTAAGTAGCAGGGCAGTGGAACAGTTCCTAGAGGGCTCCCTCTGATGACAGTGGGGCAGGGAAGGAAGGGAGAGGCCACAGAGAGCAGCGCTCTGGATCTCCACCTTCATCTGCTCTGTGTGCCCAGGGCTCACTGGGGGACACCAGGCTTGGCAGGGCCTCGGGGCAGCCCCCACCACCGCAGTGCACAGCAGGATCACCTGAAGACAAGGGACCCCCAACGGTGGCTTCACAAGCTCCCCAGGTGACTTGGACACATGTCATCCACTGACCCCACAATCAGAAACTCTTGAAGATTTTCAACTCCATGCTGGGGACTTCTCTGGTGGGCTAGTGGTTAAGGCTCTGTGCTCCCAATGCAGGGGGCACAGGTTTGATTCCTGGTCAGGGGATTACAATCCCACATGCCACTCAGTGAGGCCAGGAAAAAAAAAATCCAAGTTGGTTTCTTTTCTGACACCATTGTATTATATAGCTGAGTAAATATGGTTTATGGTAGAATTAGTTTAAGACTCAGAGTTGGCTATTTGAAAAAGAAGTCTGGCAGTTCACATTTTTTCCTAAAAAACATGATCTCCACATTCTGACTGTTTATGCTCTACTTAAACATCTTTTCCTCACATCCAATTTCCATTAAAGTGGAAGCATAATTCCTTAGTGCTACTCAGTGCTTTGGGCTTCCCTGGTGGCTCAGATGATAAAGAATCTGCCTACAATTCAGGAGACCTGGGTTCGACCCCTGGGTTGGGAAGATCCCCTGGAGGACTAAATGGCAACTCACTCTAGTATTCTTGCCTGGAGAATTCCATGGACAGAGGAGCCCGGCCGCCTACATTCCGTGGGCTTGCAAAGAGTCAGACACGACTGAGTGACTAACAGACACAGACTGGCTAAGCACTGGGCTTGCAGCCTTAAGGCTGGAAAGAACTAAGGCCCAGAGGACAGACCCGGGTCCAGACCTCTGTGACCCTGGCAGAAAGACTTCCCGATGCTTCCCATCTACCATCTAGAGTTAAGGAGTTATTTTTATTGAAAAACTAATGAGACCAGTCCTAATGTTATTTATTAGATACAGTTTTACTCTATCTACAAAAACAAAGGAGATAAAATTCCAGCGAACCTGGAATAAAATGTTAGGACATCAAGGGGCCAAATTCAATGGGTTTAATGCCCAACCACACCACTGTACTTCTACTAGGTTAGCTCAGAATGCACTTCCTGTTCTTTTCATATTTTGTTCAGTACAAATCTCCTGCAAGACAAGACAGCCAGAGTGAATGCTGAAAGCTTATAACACAAACTCAGTTTTGCTGAATAAACAAATGTTTTCTTGGACCTGATCCATTTAACACGAGACTCAGGCACTGTAAGTGCCTGATTTTTCTATTCATTTTTGGCCCCTTCAAATTTTTATTCTTTGTTCAGTTTTTTAAGAAATCATTCATATAAGAGTTTCAAGTTTATTATATATTTTGATATTTTGAGCACATTATTACTTCTTAATACTTTACCTGACTACAAGCTCTCCTTTTCTCAATTGAAATTATGTTAATTTATATTCTCTTTTTCAACTATTTGACAGTATTTAAAACTGTTAAATTTTAACAATAGTTGTTAAATAAAAATTGTTAGTTGTTAAAGTAAAATTTATTGGTTTTTCTTTAAGAATTGAATTGATAGAAATTTACACACTTATTCTTTAGTTATTTCTCAGAAAATACCTGGCTGCTTCTGCCTTATTTGCAGCTAAATAGTACTGAGAAATGCTGTTTCTCAGCGGGTGTAGCTACCCTAAACGTAGCTAAGTTCAGAGGTAGCAGGCTAAGCGGACAAGGACATACCTGTTCCCCACACTCAGGAACACTCTACCTGCAAGTTGCACAGACCAAGGTTAAGCGCACTGTGCATGCAGGAAGTTCATCACTTCCCCAAATACCTACTGATCTGTAGATACAAGCCCCCAGTGTGAAAGGTGAGTAATTCAGTATTACAATCTTTTTTTTCCACCCCAAACACAGTAGCTCTGGTTAGATTTTAAAAAGAGATTCAAAGGTTCCTAACCCTTTTCTAGGCTCTGGCACTGAGCCTAGAATGTGTCTCATTTAATGAGACATTGACTTTTGAGATGTCTTTCTTGCTTCTGCTTCTTAAAACTGTACAGGAAATATCTTCTGTCATAATATTACAATCTCTAGAAGAATAACCCCCTGCTTCAGTTAGTTTATGTACCTAAGAACAACAACAAAAAAAGTCCTTGCTATTACAGTTCCCATTTCTGTCATAGAACATTTTGGGAGGAAATGTCAGTGGAAGTTTTGCTCAGAAATCTTAGCATAATGACGGAAGAGGAAAAAATGGGCTGTACCTGAATAAGCAGAAGGCACTTTCAGAGGCCGATGCAAATTATATTAATTTATATTCTCCTGGCCACGGTTAGAAACAAGTGCTGCTCCTATGAATTTATTCAGCGTAAAGTTTGCAGACTCACAGAGCCTCTGGCTAGAAACCCACTAGTTGGCAGCAGTGGTCTTCGGGTCCATCACACCAAAAGGATGTGTTTAGGGCACAGCCGGGCATCTGGCTTCTTCTGAAGCACGCAGTCCTGTGGAGGTGCTTCGCCTAGAAGTCTGTGCAGCTTTCCTACTGCACGTAAACACCACCATTTCTGCCTGGAGGAGGAACCAGCCCCAGTGCCACAGCCCAGGTGAGAAGAGAATCATAGTCTGATTCCTTGTTCAGGCAGAGGAACTGCAAAATATCTGGGTACCACTGTAGAAGTAGCTTATGTTTGGTAAAGCATGTACCTTCTATCTCAAGGTATCTATCAGAAAACATATAATACGAAAAGGGAACAAAAAGCAGCAGCAGCAACAAAGCTGGGCAGCGCGGCTCAGTTCATTCTACTGAAACAGAAGTGACTTCCAGAGGAAGATGGATCTAACAGTGCTTCGTTTTTCTTAATTACAAAAAACAATTCTGCATTTCAAAAGTAACTCATGAATATATTCCTGACAAAATTCAAACTGTAAAAAAATGTATACAGTAATAAATGAAAGTCTTCCCTCAACCCGTGTACACTCTCCTGGTCAGGAATAACCACTCAATCATTTGATGGTCCTCCCAGGCCTTGCCTGTGCGCACTCATCGAGGTTTGTCTGCTTACATACATGGATATGATGTCCATGGCACAGAGCAATCTGACACAATGGCAAAGTGATCTTATTTATTTATTTATTTATTTTGGTAAAGTGATCTTAATCCAAAGCTTTCGATTCTTTCATTAGAGTTACAACTTCCAAACCTGTGAAACACTCACACTGTTGAAACAGGTAAACAGTAAAGACAGAAATCTGCAATCATGTACTGGTGACTAGAAAGGCCTGTGAAGTTAAGAAAGATGGCTGGGAAGATGCCAGGACACAGTCTTCCCTCTCCTAATGAGGTACTCCGGGAACCTCTGCAGAGATTCTCTTTACCCATCATTATTCTATATAATACATTTTGATCACCTCTTCGCTGAGTATTCAGAATTATTAGGCTGAAAATACTCTGTTACCCAAGACCTTGCTGGAAGGTTAAATTCAGAACTCTCTAGCAAAAGTGTAAGATATATTCCTAAACTCTTGTTACCTATAAGCAAAGATCCCCACATCAGAAAAACCAAGGTCTCCTTTCTTGAGACCTGTTCCAAATCAGGATCTGCCTCAGTATTTAATAGAATATTAAAATCTCACAAAAGCAAGGATTTGTTAGTGATTCCCCCTGGGCAGGCAGTTTCCGTAAGCTGTCACCATGAATCCTCACACAGCCCTCTGCAGGATCTGGAGACAAGCTGTATCTCACTTTAGAGTCTCTGCTTTTCTGCTCTGCAGCCTCCCCAAACCCAAGATGACTGTGCCCCCAAAGCAGACCACATGGGATGGTGCAAACTGTGTCCCGGGCCCGGAAGCCACTCAGAGCTGGTGTCACAGGGACAGGGAAGGAGGAGAACTGCCCCGACAAGGCTGAGCTGTAACAGAGGCAAGAAGCAGGCGTGTCTGAGAAAACCCAGTACCCACGAAAGGAAGGAGAGGAAGGTAAGCTGGGGGAGCATTCCAGCCCTTAACAACGGGGCCAGAGGGCAAACAGCCAGGCAGGGAGACAGTGAGGGAGGAGGAATAAGCTGACAAACAGAGCTGGACTTGATCACAGCAGAGAAGAGCCAAGAATCAAAAACCACACAACATTCGGGATTTGGGGCAGGGGAGAGAGCGGGGAGGGCTGCTGGATGGCTCCCAGCAGCACAGGACGCTAACGGCCAGCCTCCTGCTCCACGGGCCTCCCTGGGCTGCGGCCACCTGCCGGTGACTCGGCACGCACGACCAGGTGTGGCACTCGCTGTGCCACATTTGGATGAAAACAACTAGATGCAACTTAAAAGCAGCCAGGCTGTGGCCAACCTTTCATCCAAAATGAAACTACTCATTCTTCACTCACTTCTGTATAACTGTAGGCCACACGTGGGCCAAGTCAGCAAAGGCTGTTTTCTTTCCTCAGTTACATGAACTACTAACGTATCTGCCCCCTATTACGTTGTAAACGACCTGACTGTCCCACCTCTAGAGGGGAAACCTTTCTAAAGTCAAAGTTGTTCTGGAGTAAAGCGTTGATGTATAAAACACGCCATGACTTCACCCATCGTGTCACCACAGTCTGGGCTCCATCCTCTCTAACCTGGACGCTGTATTACCGCCTCCCTGGTCTCCCTCCCTCTCGCACTCCTGCTTCCCTCGCAGTCTTCAATCCTCCACATACGGAGCAGAGCAACCACGCCGACTTCAAAATGCAAGATCACGTCATTCTCCAACAAGGACCTACTATGCTTAAAGTAAAATGTCTCCACTGTGTATTCCAAGGCTCTGTTTAATCTGGCCCCTCCTCTCCCCATGCCCTGCTCTTTCCAACCTCTTCCCAGGTCACTCTCCCTGTCTTGAGTTCCCAATCACGCCCAGCTTCTCCCTGCCTCAGGTCTTGCTCTGGGAACTCAAGGACCATGTCTGTATCATGTTTGTATCACCCACCAGGGTCGGGGCTGGTGCTTGGGGCACAGTTCAGTTCAGTCGCTCAGTCGTGTTCGACTCTTTGCGACCCCATGAATTGCAGCACGCCAGGCCTCCCTGTCCACTCTTTTTAATAAATGAAAGGAAGCCGAAAGTCTGTAAGGCAACACATGTCCACTAGAGGGCTCCCTTGACACTTGAGAACAAGAGTGTTCCGTTAAACGCTCGACAGATACCCACAGTTAAGGTGTTAATAAAAAGAGGAATGATCGTAACATAGAAATACTTTCAAAGGTAGTACTCTCCCAGCCTTCCAGCTATGTGACCAGAGTCCTTACTGCGCTAGATCTATAGAGATACCCAGAGTGAGGCAGCCTCTGTCCCTCCGAGTTCACATCTCTAAGTGCGGTAGCACGCACCTTGAAGGGCAGGGCAAGGAGGAAAAGGCGCACTTGGCTCATTGACCATCACAAACTACTGTGTAGTTTTAGAATATTTACATCACCCCCAAAGAAACCCGACAGCCAGTAGCAGTTACTCCCCAGATCCTCCTTTGCTCAGCCACCAGCAACCACTGATGTACACTTTCTGTCCCTGGATCAGACAATTCTGGACACTAGGTATACAGGGAACCAGGCAATATGTAGCCCTTTGTGACTGGATGAACCCTGGCCCCTCCTCCTCTGTTTTCACCCTTCACAGCTACTAGGTTAAGCTTTATAAATTACAACTCTTGTCACACCCTTGTATAAAAAAATCCTTAATGGCTCCTGGTAGATTCAGGATTGAGCTCAGCCTCTTCTGTGCTCACAAAGGCCCTTCCCAACCTGACTCCTGCCTATTCACCAGCCAGTCAACCTACTATTCTCTCTTTAGTCCACTCAAACACTGTTTCCCAGACACAGTCACACTATGTCGCACCTCTATCTCTTTGCCCACGTGGCTTCCTCTGCTTCAGCTCTCTTCTCTGTTTTCCTCATCTGTTTAACTGTCACCTCTCAACAGTCCGCCAGCCAAGGGAGCCTGCTCAGACCCCCTCTAGTGATTCAGCTGCTTCGTGCCTGTGTTTCTGTGGCCCCGCCTAGCCCTGCTATTCCACTGTGCTGCAACACAGCTTTATGTGTCTCGCCCAGAGACCATTTGTCACAGAGCACACAGATGGTGTTTCATCTGTAGCATTTAGCACAGTGCCGGGCATGGAGGAGTCACTTAAATACTTGTGAAGTGAACAACAGTATGGTCTCGGGACAGCACAGCCCACAACACCCAGAAGGCAATCTGCAGTGAAGAAACTCAAAAGACACGCACATCCCTGAAATTCACAGGGTGCTGCAAAAGGCACATGACCCTGAGAACTACGTCAAAAATAAAGCATCCTTAGAAAAAAGCAAGAGACAGGGACCCACTCTGGTTTGGTGCAGTTCCATGACAGAACAAAGGACATTGTTTGTTCGCCAGTTTCTCCTGTTGAAAACCCCAAGCTCTGGACTTCCCTGGCAGTCCAGAGGTCAAGACTCGGAGCGCCCTCTGCAAACTGGGTCAACCCCTGGCTGGGGAACTAAGATCCCACATGCCGTGCAGCACAGCCAAAGACAAAACCCAGACCCCATAACCGATTTTGCCCTTTAAAAGCTGCTTGTTAAAAGCTCTAGAAAATAGTTCTCATGTTTACGGAATAATTTAAGTAAATAAGTACATGTATGAGCCATTAGGTGACAAGGGTAAATGTGCTAGAGGAAGAAAGGCTTATTAAGGAAGTACCTGTAAGGGCTTCCCTGGGGCTCAGTGGTAAAGAATCCACTTGCCAACGCAGAGGGGACAGGTTCAATCCCTGGTCTAGGAAGATCCTACATGCCACAGAGCAACTTCTGTTGAGCCCGCGCTCGAGAGCCTGGGAACCCCCACCGCTGCACCCACATGCCTCAACCACCCAAGCCACACACCCCAGAGCCTGTGCTCCGCAGCGAGACCTCGCCGCAACGAGAAGCCTGCGAAACTCAACAAAGAGCAGGCCCCACCCACCAAGAAGACCCAGCACAGCAAACAGAAAAAAAAAGCACCACCACAAGCCCATCTCCCTTCGCAGAGGCTGACCTGAAGGCGTTTCCCTACGCTTCTTAGTTCCCCTGGAAATACATGCAATAATGCTTGCACTGTGGGATGGGAACACGGGAGGTTCATCAACGAGGTTTTACACTTTACATAGTACAAGATGTTTTTCAAAAAAAAAAAATTTTTTTTT
>SJYW01047762.1:25369-67966 GCA_006410735.1 Raphicerus campestris
GCCTGGAAGCCATGGCCTGCCCGGGCAGTAAGTAGCAGGGCAGTGGAACAGTTCCTAGAGGGCTCCCTCTGATGACAGTGGGGCAGGGAAGGAAGGGAGAGGCCACAGAGAGCAGCGCTCTGGATCTCCACCTTCATCTGCTCTGTGTGCCCAGGGCTCACTGGGGGACACCAGGCTTGGCAGGGCCTCGGGGCAGCCCCCACCACCGCAGTGCACAGCAGGATCACCTGAAGACAAGGGACCCCCAACGGTGGCTTCACAAGCTCCCCAGGTGACTTGGACACATGTCATCCACTGACCCCACAATCAGAAACTCTTGAAGATTTTCAACTCCATGCTGGGGACTTCTCTGGTGGGCTAGTGGTTAAGGCTCTGTGCTCCCAATGCAGGGGGCACAGGTTTGATTCCTGGTCAGGGGATTACAATCCCACATGCCACTCAGTGAGGCCAGGAAAAAAAAAATCCAAGTTGGTTTCTTTTCTGACACCATTGTATTATATAGCTGAGTAAATATGGTTTATGGTAGAATTAGTTTTAAGACTCAGAGTTGGCTATTTGAAAAAGAAGTCTGGCAGTTCACATTTTTTCCTAAAAAACATGATCTCTACATTCTGATTGTTTATGCTCTACTTAAACATCTTTTCCTCACATCCAATTTCCATTAAAGTGGAAGCATAATTCCTTAGTGCTACTCAGTGCTTTGGGCTTCCCTGGTGGCTCAGATGATAAAGAATCTGCCTACAATTCAGGAGACCTGGGTTCGACCCCTGGGTTGGGAAGATCCCCTGGAGGACTAAATGGCAACTCACTCTAGTATTCTTGCCTGGAGAATTCCATGGACAGAGGAGCCCGGCCGCCTACATTCCGTGGGCTTGCAAAGAGTCAGACACAACTGAGTGACTAACAGACACAGACTGGCTAAGCACTGGGCTTGCAGCCTTAAGGCTGGAAAGAACTAAGGCCCAGAGGACAGACCCGGGTCCAGACCTCTGTGACCCTGGCAGAAAGACTTCCCGATGCTTCCCATCTACCATCTAGAGTTAAGGAGTTATTTTTATTGAAAAACTAATGAGACCAGTCCTAATGTTATTTATTAGATACAGTTTTACTCTATCTACAAAAACAAAGGAGATAAAATTCCAGCGAACCTGGAATAAAATGTTAGGACATCAAGGGGCCAAATTCAATGGGTTTAATGCCCAACCACACCACTGTACTTCTACTAGGTTAGCTCAGAATGCACTTCCTGTTCTTTTCATATTTTGTTCAGTACAAATCTCCTGCAAGACAAGACAGCCAGAGTGAATGCTGAAAGCTTATAACACAAACTCAGTTTTGCTGAATAAACAAATGTTTTCTTGGACCTGATCCATTTAACACGAGACTCAGGCACTTACAGTGCTTATCCTGATTTTTCTATTCATTTTTGGCCCCTTCAAATTTTTATTCTTTGTTCAGTTTTTTAAGAAATCATTCATATAAGAGTTTCAAGTTTATTATATATTTTGATATTTTGAGCACATTATTACTTCTTAATACTTTACCTGACTACAAGCTCTCCTTTTCTCAATTGAAATTATGTTAATTTATATTCTCTTTTTCAACTATTTGACAGTATTTAAAACTGTTAAATTTTAACAATAGTTGTTAAATAAAAATTGTTAGTTGTTAAAGTAAAATTTATTGGTTTTTCTTTAAGAATTGAATTGATAGAAATTTACACACTTATTCTTTAGTATTTCTCAGAAAATACCTGGCTGCTTCTGCCTTATTTGCAGCTAAATAGTACTGAGAAATGCTGTTTCTCAGCAGGTGTAGCTACCCTAAACGTAGCTAAGTTCAGAGGTAGCAGGCTAAGCGGACAAGGACATACCTGTTCCCCACACTCAGGAACACTCTACCTGCAAGTTGCACAGACCAAGGTTAAGCGCACTGTGCATGCAGGAAGTTCATCACTTCCCCAAATACCTACTGATCTGTAGATACAAGCCCCCAGTGTGAAAGGTGAGTAATTCAGTATTACAATCTTTTTTTTCCACCCCAAACACAGTAGCTCTGGTTAGATTTTAAAAAGAGATTCAAAGGTTCCTAACCCTTTTCTAGGCTCTGGCACTGAGCCTAGAATGTGTCTCATTTAATGAGACATTGACTTTTGAGATGTCTTTCTTGCTTCTGCTTCTTAAAACTGTACAGGAAATATCTTCTGTCATAATATTACAATCTCTAGAAGAATAACCCCCTGCTTCAGTTAGTTTATGTACCTAAGAACAACAACAAAAAAAGTCCTTGCTATTACAGTTCCCATTTCTGTCATAGAACATTTTGGGAGGAAATGTCAGTGGAAGTTTTGCTCAGAAATCTTAGCATAATGACGGAAGAGGAAAAAATGGGCTGTACCTGAATAAGCAGAAGGCACTTTCAGAGGCCGATGCAAATTATATTAATTTATATTCTCCTGGCCACGGTTAGAAACAAGTGCTGCTCCTATGAATTTATTCAGCGTAAAGTTTGCAGACTCACAGAGCCTCTGGCTAGAAACCCACTAGTTGGCAGCAGTGGTCTTCGGGTCCATCACACCAAAAGGATGTGTTTAGGGCACAGCCGGGCATCTGGCTTCTTCTGAAGCACGCAGTCCTGTGGAGGTGCTTCGCCTAGAAGTCTGTGCAGCTTTCCTACTGCACGTAAACACCACCATTTCTGCCTGGAGGAGGAACCAGCCCCAGTGCCACAGCCCAGGTGAGAAGAGAATCATAGTCTGATTCCTTGTTCAGGCAGAGGAACTGCAAAATATCTGGGTACCACTGTAGAAGTAGCTTATGTTTGGTAAAGCATGTACCTTCTATCTCAAGGTATCTATCAGAAAACATATAATACGAAAAGGGAACAAAAAGCAGCAGCAGCAACAAAGCTGGGCAGCGCGGCTCAGTTCATTCTACTGAAACAGAAGTGACTTCCAGAGGAAGATGGATCTAACAGTGCTTCGTTTTTCTTAATTACAAAAAACAATTCTGCATTTCAAAAGTAACTCATGAATATATTCCTGACAAAATTCAAACTGTAAAAAAATGTATACAGTAATAAATGAAAGTCTTCCCTCAACCCGTGTACACTCTCCTGGTCAGGAATAACCACTCAGTCATTTGATGGTCCTCCCAGGCCTTGCCTGTGCGCACTCATCGAGGTTTGTCTGCTTACATACATGGATATGATGTCCATGGCACAGAGCAATCTGACACAATGGCAAAGTGATCTTATTTATTTATTTATTTATTTTGGTAAAGTGATCTTAATCCAAAGCTTTCGATTCTTTCATTAGAGTTACAACTTCCAAACCTGTGAAACACTCACACTGTTGAAACAGGTAAACAGTAAAGACAGAAATCTGCAATCATGTACTGGTGACTAGAAAGGCCTGTGAAGTTAAGAAAGATGGCTGGGAAGATGCCAGGACACAGTCTTCCCTCTCCTAATGAGGTACTCCGGGAACCTCTGCAGAGATTCTCTTTACCCATCATTATTCTATATAATACATTTTGATCACCTCTTCGCTGAGTATTCAGAATTATTAGGCTGAAAATACTCTGTTACCCAAGACCTTGCTGGAAGGTTAAATTCAGAACTCTCTAGCAAAAGTGTAAGATATATTCCTAAACTCTTGTTACCTATAAGCAAAGATCCCCACATCAGAAAAACCAAGGTCTCCTTTCTTGAGACCTGTTCCAAATCAGGATCTGCCTCAGTATTTAATAGAATATTAAAATCTCACAAAAGCAAGGATTTGTTAGTGATTCCCCCTGGGCAGGCAGTTTCCGTAAGCTGTCACCATGAATCCTCACACAGCCCTCTGCAGGATCTGGAGACAAGCTGTATCTCACTTTAGAGTCTCTGCTTTTCTGCTCTGCAGCCTCCCCAAACCCAAGATGACTGTGCCCCCAAAGCAGACCACATGGGATGGTGCAAACTGTGTCCCGGGCCCGGAAGCCACTCAGAGCTGGTGTCACAGGGACAGGGAAGGAGGAGAACTGCCCCGACAAGGCTGAGCTGTAACAGAGGCAAGAAGCAGGCGTGTCTGAGAAAACCCAGTACCCACGAAAGGAAGGAGAGGAAGGTAAGCTGGGGGAGCATTCCAGCCCTTAACAACGGGGCCAGAGGGCAAACAGCCAGGCAGGGAGACAGTGGGGGAGGAGGAATAAGCTGACAAACAGAGCTGGACTTGATCACAGCAGAGAAGAGCCAAGAATCAAAAACCACACAACATTCGGGATTTGGGGCAGGGGAGAGAGCGGGGAGGGCTGCTGGATGGCTCCCAGCAGCACAGGACGCTAACAGCCAGCCTCCTGCTCCACGGGCCTCCCTGGGCTGCGGCCACCTGCCGGTGACTCGGCACACACGACCAGGTGTGGCACTCGCTGTGCCACATTTGGATGAAAACAACTAGATGCAACTTAAAAGCAGCCAGGCTGTGGCCAACCTTTCATCCAAAATGAAACTACTCATTCTTCACTCACTTCTGTGTAACTGTAGGCCACACGTGGGCCAAGTCAGCAAAGGCTGTTTTCTTTCCTCAGTTACATGAACTACTAACGTATCTGCCCCCTATTACGTTGTAAACGACCTGACTGTCCCACCTCTAGAGGGGAAACCTTTCTAAAGTCAAAGTTGTTCTGGAGTAAAGCGTTGATGTATAAAACACGCCATGACTTCACCCATCGTGTCACCACAGTCTGGGCTCCATCCTCTCTAAACTGGACGCTGTATTACCGCCTCCCTGGTCTCCCTCCCTCTCGCACTCCTGCTTCCCTCGCAGTCTTCAATCCTCCACATACAGAGCAGAGCAACCACGCCGACTTCAAAATGCAAGATCACGTCATTCTCCAACAAGGACCTACTATGCTTAAAGTAAAATGTCTCCACTGTGTATTCCAAGGCTCTGTTTAATCTGGCCCCTCCTCTCCCCATGCCCTGCTCTTTCCAACCTCTTCCCAGGTCACTCTCCCTGTCTTGAGTTCCCAATCACGCCCAGCTTCTCCCTGCCTCAGGTCTTGCTCTGGGAACTCAAGGACCATGTCTGTATCATGTTTGTATCACCCACCAGGGTCGGGGCTGGTGCTTGGGGCACAGTTCAGTTCAGTCGCTCAGTCGTGTTCGACTCTTTGCGACCCCATGAATTGCAGCACGCCAGGCCTCCCTGTCCACTCTTTTTAATAAATGAAAGGAAGCCGAAAGTCTGTAAGGCAACACATGTCCACTAGAGGGCTCCCTTGACACTTGAGAACAAGAGTGTTCCGTTAAACGCTCGACAGATACCCACAGTTAAGGTGTTAATAAAAAGAGGAATGATCGTAACATAGAAATACTTTCAAAGGTAGTACTCTCCCAGCCTTCCAGCTATGTGACCAGAGTCCTTACTGCGCTAGATCTATAGAGATACCCAGAGTGAGGCAGCCTCTGTCCCTCCGAGTTCACATCTCTAAGTGCGGTAGCACGCACCTTGAAGGGCAGGGCAAGGAGGAAAAGGCGCACTTGGCTCATTGACCATCACAAACTACTGTGTAGTTTTAGAATATTTACATCACCCCCAAAGAAACCCGACAGCCAGTAGCAGTTACTCCCCAGATCCTCCTTTGCTCAGCCACCAGCAACCACTGATGTACACTTTCTGTCCCTGGATCAGACAATTCTGGACACTAGGTATACAGGGAACCAGGCAATATGTAGCCCTTTGTGACTGGATGAACCCTGGCCCCTCCTCCTCTGTTTTCACCCTTCACAGCTACTAGGTTAAGCTTTATAAATTACAACTCTTGTCACACCCTTGTATAAAAAAATCCTTAATGGCTCCTGGTAGATTCAGGATTGAGCTCAGCCTCTTCTGTGCTCACAAAGGCCCTTCCCAACCTGACTCCTGCCTATTCACCAGCCAGTCAACCTACTATTCTCTCTTTAGTCCACTCAAACACTGTTTCCCAGACACAGTCACACTATGTCGCACCTCTATCTCTTTGCCCACGTGGCTTCCTCTGCTTCAGCTCTCTTCTCTGTTTTCCTCATCTGTTTAACTGTCACCTCTCAACAGTCCGCCAGCCAAGGGAGCCTGCTCAGACCCCCTCTAGTGATTCAGCTGCTTCGTGCCTGTGTTTCTGTGGCCCCGCCTAGCCCTGCTATTCCACTGTGCTGCAACACAGCTTTATGTGTCTCGCCCAGAGACCATTCGTCACAGAGCACACAGATGGTGTTTCATCTGTAGCATTTAGCACAGTGCCGGGCATGGAGGAGTCACTTAAATACTTGTGAAGTGAACAACAGTATGGTCTCGGGACAGCACAGCCCACAACACCCAGAAGGCAATCTGCAGTGAAGAAACTCAAAAGACATGCACATCCCTGAAATTCACAGGGTGCTGCAAAAGGCACATGACCCTGAGAACTACGTCAAAAATAAAGCATCCTTAGAAAAAAGCAAGAGACAGGGACCCACTCTGGTTTGGTGCAGTTCCATGACAGAACAAAGGACATTGTTTGTTTGCCAGTTTCTCCTGTTGAAAACCCCAAGCTCTGGACTTCCCTGGCAGTCCAGAGGTCAAGACTCGGAGTGCCCTCTGCAAACTGGGTCAACCCCTGGCTGGGGAACTAAGATCCCACATGCCGTGCAGCACAGCCAAAGACAAAACCCAGACCCCATAACCGATTTTGCCCTTTAAAAGCTGCTTGTTAAAAGCTCTAGAAAATAGTTCTCATGTTTACGGAATAATTTAAGTAAATAAGTACATGTATGAGCCATTAGGTGACAAGGGTAAATGTGCTAGAGGAAGAAAGGCTTATTAAGGAAGTACCTGTAAGGGCTTCCCTGGGGCTCAGTGGTAAAGAATCCACTTGCCAACGCAGAGGGGACAGGTTCAATCCCTGGTCTAGGAAGATCCTACATGCCACAGAGCAACTTCTGTTGAGCCCGCGCTCGAGAGCCTGGGAACCCCCACCGCTGCACCCACATGCCTCAACCACCCAAGCCACACACCCCAGAGCCTGTGCTCCGCAGCGAGACCTCGCCGCAACGAGAAGCCTGCGAAACTCAACAAAGAGCAGGCCCCACCCACCAAGAAGACCCAGCACAGCAAACAGAAAAAAAAAGCACCACCACAAGCCCATCTCCCCTTGCAGAGGCTGACCTGAAGGCGTTTCCCTACGCTTCTTAGTTCCCCTGGAAATACATGCAATAATGCTTGCACTGTGGGATGGGAACACGGGAGGTTCATCAACGAGGTTTTACACTTTACATAGTACAAGATGTTTTTCAAAAAAAAAAAATTTTTTTTTTAAAAGAAAGTACCTGGAGATAAATTTTCTTCACACCAGGCACATAATCTGCGATCCGGCCGAAGAGCAGCCGTCCGACTCCTGAAGTGACGCCGATGCACATGAGAACCACCTCTTTATTTTTCTCATCTTGAAACCTTTCATTCACATGTTTCATCTGTAGGCCAAAGAGAAAGAAGCCACGCTAAATGTGGTAGGAAAACTTGGCAAGTTTTGAGGCTTTGTACAAATGCCTTTTTTTGTACATGTAACAGATTCTCTTTCCAAAGTCAAATTTTTATAAAAATTTGTCTATGAAAATTTTTCATGAGAACACATGAAGAAAACGCAACGTGGTTTAGCTTATATAAATAAGAACTTTTATAAGAGGGCTTTAAAAACACTTTTAATAAGAGGTAACCAGCACACCCTTTATCAGTTATCATTGGGCCGTGAGCTAAAGGAAGAGACGAGACCTTCGAACACACCACGCCACAAGGTCACCCAAGGACCCGGCCCATCATCTGCTCCCCTGAAAGGCAGTTTGAAGCCTCAATTCTGGAGTCTCATCTCTTCTAGGAGGACCTAAACCAAACTGAAGTAAGTTACACTGGGGCTTCCAGGATAAAAGCATAAGGCGCTCTATCTGAGGATCTGCCTATTTGTGTGGCATTAGAACAGATACAAATACAGGAGCGGCTTAACACAGTGGTTAAAGAAAGGTACTTAGTGGTTAAAAGAAAGGCATGAGAGATTGTCTGCATTTAAGTCCTGTTTGCATCCCTTGTTAGCCCTATGACCTTAGTTAAGTTCTTAACCTCTAGGGCCTCAGCTTCTTTGTCTGTAAAATGGAGCCAGCACTAGTACTTCAAGAAGGTGCTTGTAAGGATTAAGTAAAGTGTCTATGTAAAGAACTTAGGGCCTGACTCACAGTTAAGAGTGATATTAATTGTAGCCTTCTTGCTGAAGAAGCCGTCCCTCTGTGTACAGTCTACTTAGAATAGAGACTGCAGATCTACAACCGACTGTTTCAAAAGGAGTGTGACTAGCAGGTGCTCCACTGGGTGCCACACAGGGCCCGTGGGCCAGCACCCACTGTCTCACACAAGCTTTGCTCCCGCAGCCCCCAAGTCCCAGGCTCTCCACTCCTTGCTCAGCACCACCACTTTCTCACGCTCACCTATATGTGCTCATGGCAAGGAGAAAAGGCGTGTCTGTACTTCCACTGCAAGCACAGAGCTATTATATCAGACAGTTGTTTCAAACAGTCAGACTCACTGTCCCCTACACCAAACACTGGCCTGAATTCTGAAAGCCTGCAAAGCCAGTTTCCCAGAAAGCATGCTGGCCCAGATGATCTGCTTGTGGTACTTGCAGCCTTTCTGGACGACACTGCCTTTGAAGACCTCCATTTTGCAGTTTTAGGCCTACTTGGGTAACCAACACCATCACATCTCTCTTTTCCCTTTCAAAACTGGTTAACTATTCTCCCTCACTTTTGTATTTTCACAGCGGTCCAGGATAACTCTCCAAGGAGATGGTCAGTGCCTAAGATGCTGTGTTCCCAACGCAGGGGGCCCAGGTTTGATCCCTGGTCAGAGAACTAGATTCCACATGTTACACAGGGACCTATCCCACATGAAGATACCACATGCCACAATTAAGACCTGGCACAGCCAAATAAATAAACATCCAACAACCCCGTGGACTGTAGCCCATCAGGTTCCTCCATCCATGGGATTCTCCAAGCAAGAATACTGGAGTAGGTTGCCATTTCCTTCTCCAGGGGAATCTTCCCAACCCAGGGATCGAACCCAGGTCTCCCACATTGCAGGCAGACACTTTAACCTCTGAGCCATCAGGGAAGCCCATCCAACAACTAGAACAGAGCAACTCTCCTAAACACAGCTTCAATCTCATCCCTTATACATCAGCTGACTGCACTTATACCACTTACTTTGGTATTAAAAGCCCTCCATAATCTGTCACTGATCTATCTCTGTCACTATATTACCTACCAATCCTTGACTCAGAAAACTCAAATGTCTACAGGATTCGGGTAAGCACCAGAAAGGAGTAAAAGAGACTTGCTGGAGAGGGGCCGCGTACACTCAGTGCCATCATTACCGTATGTATAGGACCTCCTGCCCTGCCAAATCAACCTCCTGGCTGCCTTTTAAAGAAAAGTCAGAAATCTGGATTTTTGTGTGGAAATGTTGGCATCCATCTTAAATTTAGAACACTGCGTGATCTAACCCCATGTGTGCCAAACACAACACGTCTACAGCTTTGCTCTCACCTGGCCCAGCAGGAAGGTCTAATCATGGTGTCACTTAACCACGTCCAGCACCTTCTCATCTGCCTCCATTTCTGCTGCCGCTTCTCCTGGCTCTCTAAGACTCTGCCCAAGCCCCGCCTTTTCTATAACGCTGCCCTTCATCGCCTAGCCCTTACACCCCCTTTGGGTTTCTGCCAGGCCTTCATGGGCACCTTAAGTGCGGAGTGCCCTCCCCAGCCCTTCTGGCGTCAGGGGTGGCGCTGGCGGTAGAGAACCTGCCTGCCAATGCAGGAGACAGGAAGAGACCTGGGCTCGACCCCTGGGTCAGGAAGAGCCCCTGGAGGAGGGCACGGCCACCCACCCCAGCATTCTCACCTGGAGAAGCCCATGGACAGAGGAGCCTGGCGGGCTCACAACCTTCCTCCTTCCCTTTCAGCCACCACCACGGCTGTTGACCCAGCCACCCAGGTGAAAACTGGACGACCATCCTAGACCACCCCTCCCCTCAAATCCAGTGGCCACCATCCAGTTCCCATGATCTGTCCTCCCAAACCTCTCAGACAGCCTCCCTTGGTCCACGCTCCCCACACTGTTTTTACTTTGGGCGATCACTCCTTCCCTGGATCCCTACACCTGCTTGAACATGCTAAGGGCCAGAGCCCTCCTAAATCTCTATCCTGCATTCCCTGAGACCACCAGATGAAGTTCAAAAAATTTAAAAACACTGCTCCACCACTATGGCCTTGCGGCCTTCAGGGTAAAGTTCAGACTCCTGGTTTGTCAGATGAGGCCTCACCTCCAGCTGCCGCCTCATGCACCCACATCGGAAATGTGGCTAATTTGAAGTGAGATGTGCTTTAAATGTAAAACACACAGAAAATTTAGAAACTTTAGTGGGAAAAAAATGTAAAATATCTCAATAATTTCAAAATACCAATTATTTGTTAGAGTAATACTTTGGCTATATTGGCTAAATAAAATATGAAAACATTTCATTTCTGAGGTCTTTTTTCTTTTTTTAACTTTTAAAAATATGACAAGAAAATTTTAAATGACACGTGTCTTGCATTATACTTATATTGAAGAGGGCTGGTCTAAGAAATTCCCTTGTGGACACAAAAATAAAACAGCTGTTGATAAAAGTGACTTCAAACTGGCAAATTCCTCCAGGTCCTTATCAGAGATGGATTCCAGCTCAGTTCTAAAGAAAATGAATAACCTGATCTGAGGCAGGTGAGATATAATTACAGGAATTCATCAGCTTTATTTGGAATTTGAATTCAGACTCTCATGTATTAATCCACTTTAGGAATCACTCAAAGGATCCAGTATAATTTTTTAAGAGACAGTTTTTAGTATTCAAACCAGACTGAATATGCTAGTCATTCTTTTGATGAAGCTAAGAACACATGCCTGCCAAACTATTATCCTTTATTAGTGGTTTATTTTTCTCCCCGCTGCTCTACACTTTGTAATCCTTAAAAGGAATAATGAGGATAAATGTTTGGGGGTCTCGCAAAATAATGGTAAATTTGGTCAATTCAAATTATGCTTAAGTGGAAACTTACTTCTTCAGCTATAATGGGCCTTATTTCATTGAATTTTGTTATTGTTGTTGTCTAATACCTCCTTTACTACCCTCAGCCAAAATTTTCAAAGTTAAGCTGTGGTTTATTTTATTTGTCTTTTGGTTTTGTTTGGGCAGGAAGCAAGGGAACTGGAGAACAGCACCTGGGGAGGCCGCATCTATTGGTCCAACAGATCCTTCCTCATTGAGGAAATAGCCCGCGGGAGAGCTGGTGTATTCTACCAGCCTGGGCCCCTCACTACTGCTGCAACTGTTCCCAGAATCCCCACCCATTCTTCATCCTCTGGAGGCTGGCACACAGTTGAGTTTAGCAGAAGGCACGAGTACTGGCAAAACTGGTATTTCCAATAAGAGTCACATGGGTTGGGACATGAAAATGTTAACCAGATGTTCCCATATTTAACCTAACTTATTTAAACCAATACAAAGCTCTTATCAGAAGCCATTACCTACACAGGGGATGGGCTTCGCCAGTGGCTTCGTTGGTAAAGAGTCTGCCTGCAATGCTAGAGACCTGGGTTTGATCCCTGGGTCAGAAAGATCCCCTGGAGGAGGGCGTGACAACCCACTCCAGTATTCCTGCCTGGAGAATTTCATGGACAGAGAAGCCTGGCAGACTATAGTCCATTGGGGTCGCAAAGAGTTGGACACAACTGAGTGACTAACATTTCACTTCAACAGGGGATAACATCATTTTTAGAACAGTGGTTTTAAAACCGACTTTATCCAAATGTGGAAGTGCATTTAGAGCAGGAACTTGTCTTCTATTTCCATTCGAAACGTGTTTACTCCAGGGCTGCACACCTCTCAGGGATGACCAGAGCCTGGGTGCTGCCTGCTCTTGCGACATTTTCCATCATTCCAACAACAACTGAACTTCATCAGTCACAGAAGCCATTTCTGGACTGGGGGAATCCCTCTTTTTGTTTTGATATCCAAAGATAACCAAGAACTTAACTCCCATCATAGCTTCTCACTCTGGTCCATGGGTGAAAGAAGGGGACAAGACACACGAGCTCACGGTTTACTCCCTTCCCTCCTATCCATCCCCACGTCAAGCAAAGGGCGATTCAGCCTCTCTCCATGGAGGACACGATTCTGATCAGCCAAGTGAAGGGAGAAGTTCCTCCCCACTCACTAGAGCCCAGAGCCAGTGCCCAAGAAAGTGACCCCCTCACGGCATTGGCCTCAGCCTGGCTTCTCCCCCTCTCACCTCTTCTCGACAGGGGAGCCACAGTTACAGACACTGGGATGTCACTGAAAAGCCAGGCTGAGTCTTCTGGCTCAGAGAGTCAACCGGGCAGGAAGCTCAGCAGGCAGCCATCGTGTGAAACCAGCTCCAATACAGCTGACACAGTGCACTAGAAACTCAAGCTTCTCCTGGACGAATNTGCTCATGGCAAGGAGAAAAGGCGTGTCTGTACTTCCACTGCAAGCACAGAGCTATTATATCAGACAGTTGTTTCAAACAGTCAGACTCACTGTCCCCTACACCAAACACTGGCCTGAATTCTGAAAGCCTGCAAAGCCAGTTTCCCAGAAAGCATGCTGGCCCAGATGATCTGCTTGTGGTACTTGCAGCCTTTCTGGACGACACTGCCTTTGAAGACCTCCATTTTGCAGTTTTAGGCCTACTTGGGTAACCAACACCATCACATCTCTCTTTTCCCTTTCAAAACTGGTTAACTATTCTCCCTCACTTTTGTATTTTCACAGCGGTCCAGGATAACTCTCCAAGGAGATGGTCAGTGCCTAAGATGCTGTGTTCCCAACGCAGGGGGCCCAGGTTTGATCCCTGGTCAGAGAACTAGATTCCACATGTTACACAGGGACCTATCCCACATGAAGATACCACATGCCACAATTAAGACCTGGCACAGCCAAATAAATAAACATCCAACAACCCCGTGGACTGTAGCCCATCAGGTTCCTCCATCCATGGGATTCTCCAAGCAAGAATACTGGAGTAGGTTGCCATTTCCTTCTCCAGGGGAATCTTCCCAACCCAGGGATCGAACCCAGGTCTCCCGCATTGCAGGCAGACACTTTAACCTCTGAGCCATCAGGGAAGCCCATCCAACAACTAGAACAGAGCAACTCTCCTAAACACAGCTTCAATCTCATCCCTTATACATCAGCTGACTGCACTTATACCACTTACTTTGGTATTAAAAGCCCTCCATAATCTGTCACTGATCTATCTCTGTCACTATATTACCTACCAATCCTTGACTCAGAAAACTCAAATGTCTACAGGATTCGGGTAAGCACCAGAAAGGAGTAAAAGAGACTTGCTGGAGAGGGGCCGCGTACACTCAGTGCCATCATTACCGTATGTATAGGACCTCCTGCCCTGCCAAATCAACCTCCTGGCTGCCTTTTAAAGAAAAGTCAGAAATCTGGATTTTTGTGTGGAAATGTTGGCATCCATCTTAAATTTAGAACACTGCGTGATCCAACCCCATGTGTGCCAAACACAACACGTCTACAGCTTTGCTCTCACCTGGCCCAGCAGGAAGGTCTAATCATGGTGTCACTTAACCACGTCCAGCACCTTCTCATCTGCCTCCATTTCTGCTGCCGCTTCTCCTGGCTCTCTAAGACTCTGCCCAAGCCCTGCCTTTTCTATAACGCTGCCCTTCATCGCCTAGCCCTTATACCCCCTTTGGGTTTCTGCCAGGCCTTCATGGGCACCTTAAGTGCGGAGTGCCCTCCCCAGCCCTTCTGGCGTCAGGGGTGGCGCTGGCGGTAGAGAACCTGCCTGCCAATGCAGGAGACAGGAAGAGACCTGGGCTCGACCCCTGGGTCAGGAAGAGCCCCTGGAGGAGGGCACGGCCACCCACCCCAGCATTCTCACCTGGAGAAGCCCACGGACAGAGGAGCCTGGCGGGCTCACAACCTTCCTCCTTCCCTTTCAGCCACCACCACGGCTGTTGACCCAGCCACCCAGGTGAAAACTGGACGACCATCCTAGACCACCCCTCCCCTCAAATCCAGTGGCCACCATCCAGTTCCCATGATCTGTCCTCCCAAACCTCTCAGACAGCCTCCCTTGGTCCACGCTCCCCACACTGTTTTTACTTTGGGCGATCACTCCTTCCCTGGATCCCTACACCTGCTTGAACATGCTAAGGGCCAGAGCCCTCCTAAATCTCTATCCTGCATTCCCTGAGACCACCAGATGAAGTTCAAAAATTTTAAAAACACTGCTCCACCACTATGGCCTTGCGGCCTTCAGGGTAAAGCTCAGACTCCTGGTTTGTCAGATGAAGCCTCACCTCCAGCTGCCGCCTCATGCACCCACATCGGAAATGTGGCTAATTTGAAGTGAGATGTGCTTTAAATGTAAAACACACAGAAAATTTAGAAACTTTAGTGGGAAAAAAATGTAAAATATCTCAATAATTTCAAAATACCAATTATTTGTTAGAGTAATACTTTGGCTATATTGGCTAAATAAAATATGAAAACATTTCATTTCTGAGGTCTTTTTTCTTTTTTTAACTTTTAAAAATATGACAAGAAAATTTTAAATGACACGTGTCTTGCATTATACTTATATTGAAGAGGGCTGGTCTAAGAAATTCCCTTGTGGACACAAAAATAAAACAGCTGTTGATAAAAGTGACTTCAAACTGGCAAATTCCTCCAGGTCCTTATCAGAGATGGATTCCAGCTCAGTTCTAAAGAAAATGAATAACCTGATCTGAGGCAGGTGAGATATAATTACAGGAATTCATCAGCTTTATTTGGAATTTGAATTCAGACTCTCATGTATTAATCCACTTTAGGAATCACTCAAAGGATCCAGTATAATTTTTTAAGAGACAGTTTTTAGTATTCAAACCAGACTGAATATGCTAGTCATTCTTTTGATGAAGCTAAGAACACATGCCTGCCAAACTATTATCCTTTATTAGTGGTTTATTTTTCTCCCCGCTGCTCTACACTTTGTAATCCTTAAAAGGAATAATGAGGATAAATGTTTGGGGGTCTCGCAAAATAATGGTAAATTTGGTCAATTCAAATTATGCTTAAGTGGAAACTTACTTCTTCGGCTATAATGGGCCTTATTTCATTGAATTTTGTTATTGTTGTTGTCTAATACCTCCTTTACTACCCTCAGCCAAAATTTTCAAAGTTAAGCTGTGGTTTATTTTATTTGTCTTTTGGTTTTGTTTGGGCAGGAAGCAAGGGAACTGGAGAACAGCACCTGGGGAGGCCGCATCTATTGGTCCAACAGATCCTTCCTCATTGAGGAAATAGCCCGCGGGAGAGCTGGTGTATTCTACCAGCCTGGGCCCCTCACTACTGCTGCAACTGTTCCCAGAATCCCCACCCATTCTTCATCCTCTGGAGGCTGGCACACAGTTGAGTTTAGCAGAAGGCACGAGTACTGGCAAAACTGGTATTTCCAATAAGAGTCACATGGGTTGGGACATGAAAATGTTAACCAGATGTTCCCATATTTAACCTAACTTATTTAAACCAATACAAAGCTCTTATCAGAAGCCATTACCTACACAGGGGATGGGCTTCGCCAGTGGCTTCGTTGGTAAAGAGTCTGCCTGCAATGCTAGAGACCTGGGTTTGATCCCTGGGTCAGAAAGATCCCCTGGAGGAGGGCGTGACAACCCACTCCAGTATTCCTGCCTGGAGAATTTCATGGACAGAGAAGCCTGGCAGACTATAGTCCATTGGGGTCGCAAAGAGTTGGACACAACTGAGTGACTAACATTTCACTTCAACAGGGGATAACATCATTTTTAGAACAGTGGTTTTAAAACCGACTTTATCCAAATGTGGAAGTGCATTTAGAGCAGGAACTTGTCTTCTATTTCCATTCGAAACGTGTTTACTCCAGGGCTGCACACCTCTCAGGGATGACCAGAGCCTGGGTGCTGCCTGCTCTTGCGACATTTTCCATCATTCCAACAACAACTGAACTTCATCAGTCACAGAAGCCATTTCTGGACTGGGGGAATCCCTCTTTTTGTTTTGATATCCAAAGATAACCAAGAACTTAACTCCCATCATAGCTTCTCACTCTGGTCCATGGGTGAAAGAAGGGGACAAGACACACGAGCTCACGGTTTACTCCCTTCCCTCCTATCCATCCCCACGTCAAGCAAAGGGCGATTCAGCCTCTCTCCATGGAGGACACGATTCTGATCAGCCAAGTGAAGGGAGAAGTTCCTCCCCACTCANCCAGCAAGTCAACCAACCTATAAGCTCAGCCTCAAACTGGTCAAAACTATCCCAGCTGGGGGCTGGGATGCAGCAGTGGAGAGGAGGCTCTGTCCCTACCCTTGTCCCGCCTGCCTTACCTAGTTCTTCTTTATCATTTCATGAGGTGTTAGGACCCTCCCCACACAGAATGCCCCAGTATATGTAGCAGATAAATCCACAGTCTTCACCAGCCTTTCCTATACTTACACTGAACACATCATACAGTACAACTAACCAAAACACACTACTGGTGCGTTCCAACTTAACGTAAAATCAGATACTCTTAAATGTTTGAGAATTTCTTTCTCCACCACAAATCTTAAATGTTTCAGCAGTATGGGGTCCGCATTCGAGGGATAATTTTCATGCCTGAATATCACTTCTAAAAACTAACGAATTATTTGTAAATACATATTGTTTGTAAGTACATATTATTTTTGGCTAATTAAGAACTCCGGGAGTTGGTGATGGACAGGGAGGCCTGGCGTGCTGCGATTCATGGGGTCGCAAAGAGTCAGACACGACTGAGCAACTGAACTGAACTGAAGAGAAATATAATTTGGAAGACATGACAAGCTCATTCTACCTTACTAAAAGCAGCAGCTCTGTTTTCATTTATCTGCAAATGATTCGTTTTCTAGATTTCTTATGTATTAATTATGTATTGTCTTCCTATCATGTTCCTATACTGCTGCTGCTGCTGCTGCTAAGTCACTTCAGTTGTGTCCGACTCTATGCGACCCCATAGATGGCAGCCCACCAGGCTCTCCCGTCCCTGGGATTCTCCAGGCAAGAACACTGGAGTGGGTTTCCATTTCCTTCTCCAGTGCNGCTTCAGTTGTGTCCAACTCTATGCGACCCCATAGATGGCAGCCCACCAGGCTCTCCCGTCCCTGGGATTCTCCAGGCAATAACACTGGAGTGGGTTTCCATTTCCTTCTCCAGTGCATGAAAGTGAAAGGTCAAAGTGAAGTTGCTCAGTCATGTCTGACTCTTAGCAACCCCATGGACTGCAGCCCACCAGACTCCCTGTCCATGGATTTTCTAGGCAAGAGTACTGGAGTGGGGTGCCATTGCCTTCTCTGGTTCCTATACCAGTGTACTACAATTNGAAAGGTCAAAGTGAAGTTGCTCAGTCATGTCCGACTCTTAGCAACCCCATGGACTGCAGCCCACCAGACTCCCTGTCCATGGGATTTTCTAGGCAAGAGTACTGGAGTGGGGTGCCATTGCCTTCTCTGGTTCCTATACCAGTGTACTACAATTCAGAAGAAAAAAAATACTCAAAAAACCAGCTAGCTTTTTTTGGATGAAACTGTGCTATATATATGGAACTTCACCATTAATGAGTCACAAGTGGCCAGAGAATTAAGGATCCTTATTCATCTCAAGTAGGAGAATGCTGGTGAATACTGCCTAAGGCACAAAACTGATAAATGGGCAAATTTTCACTAACCTGAGTAGTCAAATTGCAGCAGATGGTGAGATCTGCAGGGAAATAAATGCAAGGTTAGAAAAGCACAGACACCACTGGAAAAAATCTGAAAAAAGTGGGGCTAAAGTGATGGTGAGAGGGTATCTATCTACTCACTCACTCATGTAATAACCACAGGAGAACTGAGGGACGGCAGTTAGAAGATGTAAGTAGTGAACGAATTATCTACAGAAAAAGCAATGCCTGGGTCCTGTGCAAGAATTTTTCATATCTAACATGCAGATTTTAATATATCAGATAAAAATAAGTTGAATGAAAAAATTCACTGACTGTTGGCCAGCCTTAAAGACAGAAACTATAGAATTTCCAAGCCATAGGATTCCTACTAGCAACAGGAAGCCATCTCATTTTTCTGTCTTCTGAATACCTACTGCTGCCCTTCACCCAGAGAATGCGCCTACTAGCACCTCCTCAAAGAGGTCGTCGCCGACTTTTCAAACTGAGGTTATGTCCCACCATCACCTTCCACCTCATTTTACTGCCTTCGAAGAAAATATCACTATTTCAAAACTACCTTGTTTATTCACGAGCTGTTTACTGAGCTGCCTGAGAGTAGAGACTACATCCTTTCTCAGGGCTGCAATCCCACATCTAAAGGCACCCGCGGGTGCCCGGTGAGTATCTACCAGGTATGCACTTGAATCTGCTCAATCTGAATCTGCACAACTGAGTCGTAATTCCTGAGAGGGAGGTCACACACATGCGAGAAAATACAGCAGGGACAGGAGGGAATAACTCACCCTAACTCTATCCTAGTAACATCCCTACCCCTTACTGTGAAACTCTGAGCAAAAGAAAACCTCTTTTTTGGTCCAGGTTCCTATCTATTAATAGGAGAGACCAGTATCAATGCTGCTTTCCTCATAAAAGGCTGCTGTGAGAGCTGAATCAGAAAATATATCTGTGAAGTGAATTCCTTCATTTCTTTAGGGAAGTCCACTGGGATGGGAATGAATGAATGAAATGAAAATAAATGAACAACAAAACATTTCCAGACCACATAACAGGGAAAAAATTTAGCAGGGGTGTGTGTGTCTGTGTATGATCAGCACACAGTGAATCTTAATGGTTAATTCTGATATTTAAAACAATACACTATACAAAGAAATATTCTTGTTGTCAAGGAAATTTTATAAGCATGCTTTTGAATGAAAAAAAAAATTACTTAAATTAGAAAATCTTGGTGAAAATTTTTGATTAGATTTTTTTATTCTGCAAAGTACCAAAACATTCTGCATAGCTAATAAATGTCAAAGTAACAATAAAGATAATCAGAATAATAATCCAAAATCAAGAACAAAAAGGAGGGAGGGAGGGAAGGAAAAAATGAAATTTAACCCCTAGTATTTAGACTTTATTGTTTAGCATCCAGGCTAAAAACAAAATTAAAATGTCAACTCTGCCTCTTTTATCCGTTTTTAGTGCCAGAAGACTGAGACAGGGCAACTCTTCAGATTATATAATCCCATTGGAAATCATTTTTTAAATGTTTCCAAAACTCTGCCATCACCATCCCAGGGCTGAGGACATGTAATGGGCCTCCAGGCCTTTCTCCTGTCAGAATCTTACAAGAAACAGATAAACAAAGCAGGTGAGGTCAGCTCAGCTGCCCAGATCTGGCCCCATATACAGGAACCTTTGGTTTAGATGAATTCGGCTATGAAACCTGCATTCTCCGGGCTCAGCCACACAATAACTGTAACTCTGAGCTCTAAACATATCCATGAAAGAAAGATGACAAAACCAGTACAATTGCTGCTGGCAACTTTGAAGACCTAGACTGTGTCAAAATGGTGAAGTGACCTCCAGATCGGGAAATGAACCCCATAAACTGACGGGGGTTGTGTTAGATAAGCCAGCTTCATTCCTCTAAAGATTCAGTTTCCACTACACACACATTTCAGGCTAGGATAAGCTTCCATTCATTTTCCATGGATATTCTTGCATGATATGGGTGCCAGGTTCTACCATTTTTATAACTATGTGACTTCTGGCAAGCAACTTAACCTTTCTGTGTCTTAACTAGTTTACCAGTTTTTTTTAATACCATTAAATGACCTGTACACTCCGTTCAACTCCTAATTTACTGTCATACTTTTTTTTTAAGGCATTTAAATATTTATATTTTACTTCAAAGCCACACATTTAAGAAGACCAGGCTCAAGCCTCAGCTGCACCAGGCACCAGCCTTACAACCCTGAGCAAGCTGTCTTAATAATTCCAAGTCCAGTTCCTCTCCTGCTAAATGGAATCTGATCCTGCCCATCTCGTAGGGTGGCTCTGAGGCTCCAGCAAGAGATAATACTTCTGGGATAGCCTTAGAAAGTAAATATTAATACAAGTGTGGGAAATAAAAATACTACGTTTAAAAGAAACTTAAGAGTTTAAAATAAACCCTCGTGTGGCTGTGATGACTGGACATACAGGATGCTAAACCATGCTCTGAAGATTGAATGCTGCAGTTGTTCTGGCCCTGTTACTCTGAGAATAAATCAGTTCAACTTGACATGAATGCAGTCACAGCTGGATTACGTAAGTGCACATCAGTTGTCCACGTTTGCAATGCTGCCTCCAAACTAGCTACCGTTAAATGAGCTTTTCTCCAATTTGTTATGAGGGAATGTAAACTTTCTGATGATAAGTTGCCAAAAGGTAGAGGAGTGAAAAAACTAGATACAGATAATGGGGAGGGAAAGCAAAGGGGAAAAGGGACAGATACATAAGAGACATGCAACCTCAAACTTTCTTTGGATCTAGAGACACTTCCCTACATCATGAATACGTAAGTTACCTTCTCCCCCGACACTCTGTAATCACTGGAGTTAGTGTCTGTGAGGGCTTTTCCAAAGCGATGTCCCAGAACCTAGAGAGAAGGTTAAACTAGCAGAAGGTACTCTCAGTTGATCAGACAATCTCTCCACCCACCAGAGCCACCTGGTAAATGCAGGATAAAAGGCAATGTCCAGGTTTACCCTCATACCTAAGAGTCTTCAAATTAAGATTTCTATTGGGTTAATTCTCTATCATAACAATTTATTTTCTAGTTGACAGAAAAATCGGGATAGGACCCCTTATCAGCTAAATTTAGGTTCCTCAAAATTGAAAAAATTTTGATATTAATCTGACAAGTTGAGGGATAAAGCAAATATCCCTATTACAGTTAAATTTTGAGATTATTCTAGAGAATATTATATTTTAAAAAATAAAACATGAGACAATTAAATACAAAAGACATGGTGAAATTTACATATTAACAAGACAGAAAAACAGATACAGAGGATAAACTAGTGGTTATCACTGGGGAGAGGAAAGGGGCGAGGGGCAAAACGGGAATAGGGTATGAAGAGGTACAAACTCGTACGCTTAAGGAAGTTACAAGGACATACTGTACAGCATGGGGGCTAAAGCCAGTATCTTATGATAACTTTAAATATGTTACAATAAAGTTTATTATAGACTTATAAATAAATTTATATAGATTTATAATAAATTTATATAATTTTTAAAATCTATAAAAATGTTGAATCACTATGTTATATAACTGCAACTAATATAATATTGTAAATCAACTATACTTCAATTTAAAAAAAAAGAAAAAATATTATAGATATGGGGAGGGGACAAGAGAAGGAGCAGTTTCTCCAATGCTTTTTGGGCCCTCTCAGGAAACTTCAGTGTCTCAGGACACTTCACAGGGCTTCCCAAGTGGCACTAGTAGAAAAAAACACCCGCCTGCCAGTGCAGGAGACGTAAGAGACGTAGGTTTGGTCCCTGGGTCGGGAAGGTCCCCTGGAGGAGGGCAACCACCCCAGCGCTCTTGCCTGGAGAATCATGTGGACGGAGCGGCCTGGTGTGCCATGGTCCACAGGGTCGCACAGAGTGGGGCGCGACTGAGGCGACTGCACACACGCACAGGACATTGACAGATCCATCAGGGTCTTCAGAGTGTATGTGCGGCTCTACAATTCACGCAGTGTGTTTCTTCACATTTTCCTATAATAGTACTCTGTTATCAATCAAATGCATTTGTGCATTTTACTATAAATTTGTACATCTGCCCATTTTTTCTTCGGCTATGCTTCATGTTTATTGTATAAAACCAAACTGAACAAAAAACTATGCATATTTCATGTTCCACTTGTCACAGAAAAGCAATTGCTTTCCTCATGTTCACAACATCCTAGAGACCAAAAGAGGAGACACCGGGGCTGACAGAGCAGTTCCATGACACCCAGTCATCACACCAGCCCATTTGCTCGGAGTCCTCTCCTCGGCCGTGCAGCGTGCTCTGAGTGCCTGATGGTCCAGCCCTGCTTCTGTGCTTAGTTCTGATAGAACAGAGGGGAAACGTGCAAGCCAAAGAAAATCCTGGTCCCGGCCCAGTACGGCTGATGGTGGGCAGCACTCCACCTCTCAGGTGATCCAAACAGGGAACAAAACTCTACGAAAAGAACACGAGGCTCAGAGTCTGAGAGGCACATTCAAATCCCAGCTCTGAGCAAACTCAGTGCATGACCCTGACCAAGTATAGCTTATTTAGCAAAATCGCTTCCTTGGCTCCAAGTATACAATTATTTATGACATTTGTTACCCTCACCCTTGTGATGGTTATGTGAGATTTTGTGGAGATGCTTGGCACATGACAGATTCTTGACAAATGTCACCTGAATCTCCATTTGAGGAAGCCACAAAGAGACAAGAGCATGTCTGCTGTTTCTATTTACACGGCTCAGCACCCTGAGCTCTACCCTGGGGTGATATTCCTGCTGTGACTACAACGTGGCCAGTGGTAATCTGGCCAGTGAAGTCTAACAGGTGCATTCCAATACTGAGCCACGGAGCACCTGGCGTTAAAGCCATAAAATCTCTCCTGAGGTTTTACATGCCTCATTGATTAGCTTGTTTGCCTACAGATTTCATTTCTAATTAAAAAACACAACTTGTTTGTTCCCAATTACAATTGGACTTGGTATCCACTGAATTGTCCTTGTCAGCAGGCAAATAATGGTGCCTTTAATCATGGTCTCAGATTAAGTGGGATGTTCGTACCAAATCAGAGTTTCTTTTGAGGACAGTTACTATCTGCCACAAAACTGACACGTCTTATGGAGTTTTTTGAAAATGAGCTAATAAACACAGATTTCAACACATGAGTCAGTCATCTCTCTGATACAGAACCATGTGGGTCAAAGCTTAAAACCGAAAACTTCACTGCCGTGTGTTCTGGAGTCAAAGCACACACGTGCTGCTTTTCAAGGCGAGTAGTGGTGGAGAGATGTAAAAGCAATAAAAACTAAGTCGTCATTCTCACACTGAGGAAGGGATGTTCTATGCCGCTGAGAAGAGTTGCATCACTGTTGTCTTTTGCAGGCCTTTACCAGGCATCTGACTGATGCGGCCCTGTGGTCAGTGCTCTGGGCCTGTATCCCCATTCTGTTCTCACTCACACCACCCAAGACTCTGCAAGATGTCAGCTACAGGAGAGCACACACCAACTGTCTAGCTTTCCTTGTTAATGGGGACAGCCATTCCATCCTTCCACACACTCACAACAGTGACAGAGACACACAAAGTTCTTCCATTTATAAATTTTCAATTTCAACATGTACATATAGCTATAGGTCAAAAGCAAAATGCATCAACTCTCTTCTCCATCAACAGATGGCATTAGTGGTACTTAAGTATGAGGTCTTCTGAGTTTGAGCTTATTGATTAACTGTGGAGCGGATATGAATACCATCATGTCCTATAGGCATAACATGTGAAACACCATTTTAGTATCAAAGTAGAGAATTTTAAAGATCAAAATGAAGAGAAGATGAATGGTGCTTATATAGTGTCACTTTTGATTAATCCATAAGATATTTAGTCATTCAACAAATATTTGAGCACCCACTGCTACGTTAGGCACTGTGCTAGGTGCTTCGGTTCATTCATTGAACAAGACAGAGAAGGACCCTTGGTTGGCCTCGACATTTACATTCTAGCAGAGGTATACACACAGAGAACAAACAATCACCATCACAATTAAGTTATGTAACACATTAGAAGGTATGACAAAGAAACAGCAGTGTGAGGGAGTTTGGGAGTGTGTGGAGGGGAAATGGATGAAGGGAGTTTTAGCCAGGGGGTCAGGGCAAGCCTCATTAAAAGGCGGACAGGAAAGACAGCAGAGAGTGTGAGGGGGATAGGCCAGATGGGATCAGAGACAGGCGGGGACAGACCATGGCAGACTCTGAGTGAAGCAAAGTTAGGCGCTCAAAACAGCCTGGAGTTAAAACTCCCCTCTGGGTCCTCCCCACCATTCTCCACAAAACAAAGAACTCTCTCACCCGAAGAAAAAAATGGACATTAAGATTGATTACGCCCAGCTCCCAGCCGGTCCCAGCCTCTGGCCAATCTCCAGATTTCCTTGCTCCAGCTGTTTAAGACATAACTACTCTGAACAACCTTGGAGAAGAACAGGGCCCCTTAAGACAGTGGATTTCCACACATATGCCTGTATATACTTATTCTTTTCTTGGGTTAGTGCAGCAACTCACTAATCTGACTGCTGCCCCTCCTCGCCTCACTAAAGGTGATCTGTTCTTGTAAAGTGCCAGTCTCGTTCTTTCTCTGAACCTCACTTTCTCTAATTTCCTTACCCTACATTGAGAGCCACCAGAAGGACATAGTTTTTACTCTCAGAGCAATGGGGAGCCACTAAAAGATTCTGAGAGACTTATGTTGAAAGAACACCTGTGGTTTCTGCGTACAGATTGCACCAGGGCAAGGAAGGAGGTGGGGAGACCAGATAGGAGTCTATTACAGTGATCCAGGCTAGGGGTGATGCTGGCTCAGTCAGAGGTATAGTAACGATGATGATGAGAAGTGGACAGATTCTAAATATATCTTGAAAAGAGAACCACCAACATTTCTGGTCTGGATCAGGAGTATAGTGTGAAAGAAAGAGGCGCCAAGGATGCCTCCAAGGTTTGGGGCCTGATGGGATTGCCATTTCCTGAGATAAGGAAGGCTAAGGGCAGAACAGGTCTGGAGGACAGAGGATAACCCTCGGGGCTCTTCATGTTAAATCTGAAACATCTAGCAGTCCTCCAAGTGGAGATATTAAGTAAGCAGTTGGCTATAAAAGTTTGGCGAAGAATTCAATAAAGGGGTTTAGACTAAATTAATATAAATTTTGAGCCACTGGCACATACATGATATCTGAACTCGTGAAATTAGATGAAATCATCATTTGGAACTGTTAGGTAGGTAGAACAGGGAAAAGGAGTCCAAAATGGTGGTGGCTACAGACAAGGAAGGGAAAAACCCGCGAAAATGAAACAAAAGAAGGTCCGAGGACCGGAGTGAGGACCTCAGGTAAAACAAACAACACTCCTGGCTGGCCCAGTTTACACAGGACAGGCCCCGGGAGAGAGAAACAGATAATCAGAGGAGCCAGGGCCAGCTCTCTCTCTCTCCTGCGGGCTGGGGCGCTCTTCTCATGTCTAGATCGACGTGCCCTGATGCCTCAAAGATGGATTTTCCTGCTATCTTCTAAATAAAATAGAGCTGTAACACTGAGCTGTAACACTGATTTGTTTAAGAGCTATAAAACATGATTCATTTGAGACCTGAGAGCTATAACAAGGTCTATCCAAGACCTGGGAGCTGTGACTCGCCGAGGGGGCTTTAATATCCGTCACGCCAAATCTTTGTTGTGATGAGACAAAGAATCGAGGAACATACACTCGCGTGACAGAATTAATACAGGAAAAGATCAAGAGGCAAGTCCCTAGATATTCAGAGTCAGGGTGAAAAAGAAGGAACCAGAAGAAACCATTAATAACAGGAAAACTAAAAGCATGTTTCTGGAAGCTAGTGAAGAAAAACTGAAGAAGCTATAAAAACTTAATCCAAGTGACCTACAAGAGATTCATCTCCAAAATATACAAACAGCTCATGCAGCTCAAATAAAAAAAGCAAATAACCCAATCTAAAAATGGGCAGAAGATCCAAACAGACATTTATCCAAAGAATTATTAATATACAAATGGCCAAGAGGCACACGAAAAATGCTCAACATCATTAGTTATTAGAGAAACTCAAACCAAGACTACGACGACATGCCACGTCACACCAGTCAGAATGGCCATTATCAAAAAGGTGCTGCTGCTGNCTAGCTTTCCTTGTTAATGGGGACAGCCATTCCATCCTTCCACACACTCACAACAGTGACAGAGACACACAAAGTTCTTCCATTTATAAATTTTCAATTTCAACATGTACATATAGCTATAGGTCAAAAGCAAAACGCATCAACTCTCTTCTCCATCAACAGATGGCATTAGTGGTACTTAAGTATGAGGTCTTCTGAGTTTGAGCTTATTGATTAACTGTGGAGCGGATATGAATACCATCATGTCCTATAGGCATAACATGTGAAACACCATTTTAGTATCAAAGTAGAGAATTTTAAAGATCAAAATGAAGAGAAGATGAATGGTGCTTATATAGTGTCACTTTTGATTAATCCATAAGATATTTAGTCATTCAACAAATATTTGAGCACCCACTGCTACGTTAGGCACTGTGCTAGGTGCTTCGGTTCATTCATTGAACAAGACAGAGAAGGACCCTTGGTTGGCCTCGACATTTACATTCTAGCAGAGGTATACACACAGAGAACAAACAATCACCATCACAATTAAGTTATGTAACACATTAGAAGGTATGACAAAGAAACAGCAGTGTGAGGGAGTTTGGGAGTGTGTGGAGGGGAAATGGATGAAGGGAGTTTTAGCCAGGGGGTCAGGGCAAGCCTCATTAAAAGGCGGACAGGAAAGACAGCAGAGAGTGTGAGGGGGATGGGCCAGATGGGATCAGAGACAGGCGGGGACAGACCATGGCAGACTCTGAGTGAAGCAAAGTTAGGCGCTCAAAACAGCCTGGAGTTAAAACTCCCCTCTGGGTCCTCCCCACCATTCTCCACAAAACAAAGAACTCTCTCACCCGAAGAAAAAAATGGACATTAAGATTGATTACGCCCAGCTCCCAGCCGGTCCCAGCCTCTGGCCAATCTCCAGATTTCCTTGCTCCAGCTGTTTAAGACATAACTACTCTGAACAACCTTGGAGAAGAACAGGGCCCCTTAAGACAGTGGATTTCCACACATATGCCTGTATATACTTACTCTTTTCTTGGGTTAGTGCAGCAACTCACTAATCTGACTGCTGCCCCTCCTCGCCTCACTAAAGGTGATCTGTTCTTGTAAAGTGCCAGTCTCATTCTTTCTCTGAACCTCGCTTTCTCTAATTTCCTTACCCTACATTGAGAGCCACCAGAAGGACATAGTTTTTACTCTCAGAGCAATGGGGAGCCACTAAAAGATTCTGAGAGACTTATGTTGAAAGAACACCTGTGGTTTCTGCGTACAGATTGCACCAGGGCAAGGAAGGAGGTGGGGAGACCAGATAGGAGTCTATTACAGTGATCCAGGTTAGGGGTGATGCTGGCTCAGTCAGAGGTATAGTAACGATGATGATGAGAAGTGGACAGATTCTAAATATATCTTGAAAAGAGAACCACCAACATTTCTGGTCTGGATCAGGAGTATAGTGTGAAAGAAAGAGGCGCCAAGGATGCCTCCAAGGTTTGGGGCCTGATGGGATTGCCATTTCCTGAGATAAGGAAGGCTAAGGGCAGAACAGGTTTGGAGGACAGAGGATAACCCTCGGGGCTCTTCATGTTAAATCTGAAACATCTAGCAGTCCTCCAAGTGGAGATATTAAGTAAGCAGTTGGCTATAAAAGTTTGGCGAAGAATTCAATAAAGGGGTTTAGACTAAATTAATATAAATTTTGAGCCACTGGCACATACATGATATCTGAACTCGTGAAATTAGATGAAATCATCATTTGGAACTGTTAGGTAGGTAGAACAGGGAAAAGGAGTCCAAAATGGTGGTGGCTACAGACAAGGAAGGGAAAAACCCGCGAAAATGAAACAAAAGAAGGTCCGAGGACCGGAGTGAGGACCTCAGGTAAAACAAACAACACTCCTGGCTGGCCCAGTTTACACAGGACAGGCCCCGGGAGAGAGAAACAGATAATCAGAGGAGCCAGGGCCAGCTCGCTCTCTCTCCTGCGGGCTGGGGCGCTCTTCTCGTGTCTAGATCGACGTGCCCTGATGCCTCAAAGATGGATTTTCCTGCTATCTTCTAAATAAAATAGAGCTGTAACACTGAGCTGTAACACTGATTTGTTTAAGAGCTATAAAACATGATTCATTTGAGACCTGAGAGCTATAACAAGGTCTATCCAAGACCTGGGAGCTGTGACTCGCCGAGGGGGCTTTAATATCCGTCACGCCAAATCTTTGTTGTGATGAGACAAAGAATCGAGGAACATACACTCGCGTGACAGAATTAATACAGGAAAAGATCAAGAGGCAAGTCCCTAGATATTCAGAGTCAGGGTGAAAAAGAAGGAACCAGAAGAAACCATTAATAACAGGAAAACTAAAAGCATGTTTCTGGAAGCTAGTGAAGAAAAACTGAAGAAGCTATAAAAACTTAATCCAAGTGACCTACAAGAGATTCATCTCCAAAATATACAAACAGCTCATGCAGCTCAAATAAAAAAAGCAAATAACCCAATCTAAAAATGGGCAGAAGATCCAAACAGACATTTATCCAAAGAAATATTAATATACAAATGGCCAAGAGGCACACGAAAAATGCTCAACATCATTAGTTATTAGAGAAACTCAAACCAAGACTACGACGACATGCCACGTCACACCAGTCAGAATGGCCATTATCAAAAAGGTGCTGCTGCTGCTGCTGCTGCTGCTGCTGCTAAATCACTTCAGTCGTGTCAGACTCTGCGACCACACAGACAGCAGCCCACCAGGCTCTGCTGTCCCTGGGGTTCTCCCANTAAGAGACAGGATTATGCTATACACCATAAAAATAAAAGAGCCTATTGTTCTCTTCTGACCCTTCCAAGTCTGACTGTGATTACTATTAATAATAGAAACTGAGAAATTGAAAGATATAGTCACTCTATCCAGCATAGTAAAATTTTGTTTAAAAAATGCAAACTACCCCTAATCCTTCCATATAATTTGACCAAACATCCACACAGGGTTTCCTAATACTGTTGAAGAGCAAATATTTTCCAATGAAAGAGATACTATCTAAAATATGGAATAACAACATTCTCTCCATTCCAAGTAAAAGTGCTTACTATGTATGTTCTCGGCACTATCATGGGCTCCTGAGAATATTAAAACTAAAATATTTTTCTATCTTCCAATAATTTCCATCTAGTAATATACATATGGAAATAGAGGTCCAACCAAAACACCATATACAATGTGCTAAATGTCTTAAGAGATAAATTTCAAAAAATATATAATAAGGAAGGGATTAAAAATNCATGGGCTCCTGAGAATATTAAAACTAAAATATTTTTCTATCTTCCAATAATTTCCATCTAGTAATATACATATGGAAATAGAGGTCCAACCAAAACACCATATACAATGTGCTAAATGTCTTAAGAGATAAATTTCAAAAAATATATAATAAGGAAGGGATTAAAAGTCTCCTGAAAATGTACCAGCTTAGAATCCCTAATCAGCAAAGCTTGTTACATACTGCTGTATCTTCTTCTCATTTGCAATACTGTTTTTAAAATGTATGTAGATGTTAGTAATAAAATTCAGATATTTTAAAATGCTAATGACTTCATAGTAAACCTCTTTGGCATTAACAGTATTTCTCAATGAATTGTACTTTTATATATTTACTCTTGTTAGTGGCATACCTATGTGTGTAATGAATTGATTTTGAAGTTGTTGGCACTTCTATAGGATTCAAGTTAGCTATTACATAAAGTCCATTTTCCCTTAAAAAAAAAAAAAAAAGAAAGAAAGACTTTAGAGTGTGTTTGTACACTCTTATTTGAATGTGTGTGTTTGATGTTAGCAGAGAGAAATATCCAAAAAAAAGAGCAGGTAGGAAAATCTTTTTTATAAACTAACAATCAATGTGGTTAGCATAAATACAAATTCAGTTCAAATCCTGTGTAACTGTTAGCAGTTACAGTAAGGTGATCATAAAAGTACAAATTAAATACAAATTAAAAAAAAATAAACTACACACACACACACACACACACACGTGCGCGCGCGCACACACACATATATATATGTAAAAGTAACAATTAGCCTTCCAGTTTCCCCATTCAGACTCTCTTTGTTTACTACGCCATTCTAAGAACAAATCCTCATTTCTCAGCATGGCCAAAGGAAAATGCAAATCACTTGGAAGAAGTGGTTAGGTTGACTATTTAAAAACAGTTTCCTGCATATTAAGCAAAGCAAAAATAAATATTCTAACTATGTGGATATAAACGACTACAAGGACAAAATGTTTACAACTGAAAACACCCAAAGGGAAGACTTACTGTAGTTAGCTGAAGGCTGATAAATACTCTTTCGCCCTGTTTTGAGAGCTCCAACCTCCGTTTCCACTTGATCTTGGCCTTTTTCACAACAGCTTTGCTCTACAATAGAACATTGGTCTAATAGCCTCAAATAAACATCTAAATATTATTTAACAAAGTTCCAATGACTTTTGGAGTGTGGTGTTGTCTGGCAACTACACAAAAATTCAGAAACGAGTAAACTGTACTTGATTTGACCATTTTATTGCCAATCGAAAGGTTATTTGGTAGCTATATTTCACTTAGGAGTGGTTTTGAAGTTATTTGCTATCAACTTCTGTTAGTGGCAGCAGAGTGAAGTGGTCAAGTAAGTCCTCTTACAGATAATAACTGTGTTGGGGGAAAAAAAACTTATTTAAACACAATACAGAAAATGTTTTAAAACAGACAAAAGTTGGAGGAGAGTTTTCTTCCCTGGTGGCTCAGACCAAAAAGAACCTGCCTGAAATGTGGGAGGCCAGGTTTAATCCTTGGGTTGGGAAGATTCCCTAGAGAAGGAAATGACAACCCACTCCAGTATTCTTGCCTGGAAAATCCCATGGACAGAGAAGCCTGGCAGGCTATATAGTCCACAGCGTCGCAAAGAGTCTGAGAGATAAGCGACTAACACTTCCTTTTTCTTTTTACACCTGGAGAAGCTGAATCTGGAAGAAATAAAAATCACCAGTTTGTGGGCCTTCTTGAAGATCAACAAACTATGCAGATGCTGGGTGGACTAGTAAGGGGCCAGACTAAAGAAAAGCAACAGCTGGAGAGGGAAAAAAAGCAGCTGCTGGAAACTACACGAACTGGGGCCAGACCAAAGAAAAGCAACAGCTGGAGAGGAGGAAAAAAAGCAACCGTTGGAAACTACAGGAACTGAACAGGGATATCAGCTGCTACATACCACAGACAGACAGACTTTGCAGCTTGAGTCCAGGCAAGTAACTGCCTCCTAGGAACAAAAACTCAATAATACCTGGAAAAACAAAATGGAATCAGACTTGTTTCAAATATTACCTACCATGTTCAAGTATTCAACCTAAAATACCAGACATGCAAAGAAACAGCTAATAAATATAAATGGACTCTGAATGGACTCAGATGTTGAATTCAGAGAACAGAAACTACAAAATGTCTATTATAATTATGTTAGAAGTACTGATATTAATGGATAATACTTTAAAAGTAAAATGTGGAATTACTGAGTGAAGATATAGGGAATCTCAACAGTGAAATGTAAACTACAAGAAAATGGAAATTTTAGGGGTGAAAAGTACAATAGCTTAAAAAAATGCATTATGATAGGCTCATACGTAAGAAAGAATCTGGGAATTTGAAGACAAAAATTACCTAATATAAGAAAAGAGAAAAATAATACTGAAGGAGAATGAACAGAGTCTGAGATCTTAGAATGGAAATCTAGGAGATTTCCACTACAAGAAATCTTAAAGAAAGTTCCACAACTTAGGTCCAAAGAAAGGACTGAAACATAGAAACACACACAACACACTGCTTTCTCCTGTTTCATTATAAGATATACGACCATTTAAAGCAAAAATTATAACAATGTATGTGCAGGAGTGCTTCGTTGCTTCAGGTGTCTGACTCTGTGACTCCACAGACTGCAGCCGGCGAGGCTCCTCTGTCCACAGAATTTTCCAGACAAGAATATTGTGGGTTGCCATTTCCTCCTCCAGGGGATCATCCTGACCCAGAGATGGAACCCACGTCTCCCGTGGCTTCTGCACTGGCAGGCAGATTCTCTACCGCTGAGCCACCTGGGATAGATGTCTTATAATACATCTGTAATACATATATGACACATATATTATATATGATAACAGCACTGAAGATGGAACTAAATGAAAATACACTACCACAAGATTCCTATATTTTATCTGAAGCAATTCCATATCAACTTAAAATATACTGAGATATACGTTGTAATCCCTAAAGATAGCACTTTTTTAAAAAATGCAGAAATACAGCTTGAAAGGCAATAGAGAAATTAAATTTGATTACTAAAAATTACTTGATTAATGTAAAGGAAGGCAGAAGAGAAAGAACAGAAGTACAAGAGGGAGATGAGACAAATAAAATCAAATAGCAAAATGTCAGACCTAAACATGACCATATCAGTAATGATATTAAAGAAAAATAAAGACTCCAAGCAAATGGCAAAGACTGTCTACCTGGATTAAAAAAATCAAGAATCACTTATATCCTGTTTAAAGAGATGCAGTTTAAATACAAATACACAAATAACCTGGAAATAAAAAGATGGGAAAAGATATGCCATGAATTAATAACCCTAAGAAGACTGGAATAGCTGTACTAATACTAGACAAAACCAGACTTCAAGGCAAGTAGTTTTACTAGAAATAAAGAGGGATTCTAATGATAAAAGTCTCAACACATCAGGAAGATATAACAATGACAAACCCATCAGTTCAGTTCAGTTCAGTCGCTCAGTCGCGTCCCACTCTTTGCGACCCCGTGAATTGCAGCACGCCAGGCCTCCCTGTCCGTCACCAATTCCTGGAGTCCACCCAAACTCATGTGCATTGAGTTGGTGATGCCATCCAGCCATCTCTTCCTCTGTCGTCCCCTTTTCCTCCTGCCCTCAATCCCTCCCAGCATCAAAGTCTTTTCCAGTGAGTCAACTCTTCGCATGAGGTGACCAAAGTATTGGAGTTTCAGCTTCAGCATCATTCCTTCCAAAGAAATCCCAGGCTTGATCTCCTTCATAATGGACTGGTTGGATCTCCTTGCAGTCCAAGGGACTCTCAAGAGTCTTCTCCAACACCACAGTTCAAAAGCATCAATTCTTCGGCACTCAGCCTTCTTCACAGTCCAACTCTCACATCCATACATGACCACAGGAAAAACCATAGCTTTGACTAGACGGACCTTAGTTGGCAAAGTAATGTCTCTGCTTTTGAATATGCTATCTAGGTTGGTTATAACTTTTCTCCCAAGGAGCAAGTGTCTTTTAATTTCATGGCTGCAGTCACCATCTGCAGTGATTTTGGAGCCCCNACTTGATTTGACCATTTTATTGCCAATCGAAAGGTTATTTGGTAGCTATATTTCACTTAGGAGTGGTTTTGAAGTTATTTGCTATCAACTTCTGTTAGTGGCAGCAGAGTGAAGTGGTCAAGTAAGTCCTCTTACAGATAATAACTGTGTTGGGGGAAAAAAAACTTATTTAAACACAATACAGAAAATGTTTTAAAACAGACAAAAGTTGGAGGAGAGTTTTCTTCCCTGGTGGCTCAGACCAAAAAGAACCTGCCTGAAATGTGGGAGGCCAGGTTTAATCCTTGGGTTGGGAAGATTCCCTAGAGAAGGAAATGACAACCCACTCCAGTATTCTTGCCTGGAAAATCCCATGGACAGAGAAGCCTGGCAGGCTATATAGTCCACAGCGTCGCAAAGAGTCTGAGAGATAAGCGACTAACACTTCCTTTTTCTTTTTACACCTGGAGAAGCTGAATCTGGAAGAAATAAAAATCACCAGTTTGTGGGCCTTCTTGAAGATCAACAAACTATGCAGATGCTGGGTGGACTAGTAAGGGGCCAGACTAAAGAAAAGCAACAGCTGGAGAGGGAAAAAAAGCAGCTGCTGGAAACTACACGAACTGGGGCCAGACCAAAGAAAAGCAACAGCTGGAGAGGAGGAAAAAAAGCAACCGTTGGAAACTACAGGAACTGAACAGGGATATCAGCTGCTACATACCACAGACAGACAGACTTTGCAGCTTGAGTCCAGGCAAGTAACTGCCTCCTAGGAACAAAAACTCAATAATACCTGGAAAAACAAAATGGAATCAGACTTGTTTCAAATATTACCTACCATGTTCAAGTATTCAACCTAAAATACCAGACATGCAAAGAAACAGCTAATAAATATAAATGGACTCTGAATGGACTCAGATGTTGAATTCAGAGAACAGAAACTACAAAATGTCTATTATAATTATGTTAGAAGTACTGATATTAATGGATAATACTTTAAAAGTAAAATGTGGAATTACTGAGTGAAGATATAGGGAATCTCAACAGTGAAATGTAAACTACAAGAAAATGGAAATTTTAGGGGTGAAAAGTACAATAGCTTAAAAAAATGCATTATGATAGGCTCATACGTAAGAAAGAATCTGGGAATTTGAAGACAAAAATTACCTAATATAAGAAAAGAGAAAAATAATACTGAAGGAGAATGAACAGAGTCTGAGATCTTAGAATGGAAATCTAGGAGATTTCCACTACAAGAAATCTTAAAGAAAGTTCCACAACTTAGGTCCAAAGAAAGGACTGAAACATAGAAACACACACAACACACTGCTTTCTCCTGTTTCATTATAAGATATACGACCATTTAAAGCAAAAATTATAACAATGTATGTGCAGGAGTGCTTCGTTGCTTCAGGTGTCTGACTCTGTGACTCCACAGACTGCAGCCGGCGAGGCTCCTCTGTCCACAGAATTTTCCAGACAAGAATATTGTGGGTTGCCATTTCCTCCTCCAGGGGATCATCCTGACCCAGAGATGGAACCCACGTCTCCCGTGGCTTCTGCACTGGCAGGCAGATTCTCTACCGCTGAGCCACCTGGGATAGATGTCTTATAATACATCTGTAATACATATATGACACATATATATGATAACAGCACTGAAGATGGAACTAAATGAAAATACACTACCACAAGATTCCTATATTTTATCTGAAGCAATTCCATATCAACTTAAAATATACTGAGATATACGTTGTAATCCCTAAAGATAGCACTTTTTTAAAAAATGCAGAAATACAGCTTGAAAGGCAATAGAGAAATTAAATTTGATTACTAAAAATTACTTGATTAATGTAAAGGAAGGCAGAAGAGAAAGAACAGAAGTACAAGAGGGAGATGAGACAAATAAAATCAAATAGCAAAATGTCAGACCTAAACATGACCATATCAGTAATGATATTAAAGAAAAATAAAGACTCCAAGCAAATGGCAAAGACTGTCTACCTGGATTAAAAAAATCAAGAATCACTTATATCCTGTTTAAAGAGATGCAGTTTAAATACAAATACACAAATAACCTGGAAATAAAAAGATGGGAAAAGATATGCCATGAATTAATAACCCTAAGAAGACTGGAATAGCTGTACTAATACTAGACAAAACCAGACTTCAAGGCAAGTAGTTTTACTAGAAATAAAGAGGGATTCTAATGATAAAAGTCTCAACACATCAGGAAGATATAACAATGACAAACCCATCAGTTCAGTTCAGTTCAGTCGCTCAGTCGCGTCCCACTCTTTGCGACCCCGTGAATTGCAGCACGCCAGGCCTCCCTGTCCGTCACCAATTCCTGGAGTCCACCCAAACTCATGTGCATTGAGTTGGTGATGCCATCCAGCCATCTCTTCCTCTGTCGTCCCCTTTTCCTCCTGCCCTCAATCCCTCCCAGCATCAAAGTCTTTTCCAGTGAGTCAACTCTTCGCATGAGGTGACCAAAGTATTGGAGTTTCAGCTTCAGCATCATTCCTTCCAAAGAAATCCCAGGCTTGATCTCCTTCATAATGGACTGGTTGGATCTCCTTGCAGTCCAAGGGACTCTCAAGAGTCTTCTCCAACACCACAGTTCAAAAGCATCAATTCTTCGGCACTCAGCCTTCTTCACAGTCCAACTCTCACATCCATACATGACCACAGGAAAAACCATAGCTTTGACTAGACGGACCTTAGTTGGCAAAGTAATGTCTCTGCTTTTGAATATGCTATCTAGGTTGGTTATAACTTTTCTCCCAAGGAGCAAGTGTCTTTTAATTTCATGGCTGCAGTCACCATCTGCAGTGATTTTGGAGCCCCCCAAAATTAAGTCTGACACTGTTTCCACTGCTTCCCCATCTATTTCCCATGGAATGATGGGACCGGATGCCATGATCTTCGTTTTCTGAATGTTGAGCTTTAAGCCAACTTTTTCACTCTCCTCTTTTACTTTCATCAAGAGGCTTTTTAGTTCCTCTTCACTTTCTGCCATAAGGGTGGTGTCATCTGCATATCTGAGGTTATTAATATTTCTCCTGGCAATCTTGATTCCAGCTTGTGCTTCCTCCACCCCAGCGTTTCTCATGATATACTCTGCATAGAAGTTAAATAAGCAGGGTGACAATATACAGCCTTGACATACTCCTTTGCCTATTTGGAACCAATCTGTTGTTCCATGTCCAGTTCTAACTGTTATATACATCTAATATAACAGAGCTTCAGAAACACAAGAAGGAAATTTGATCTCTATGCCGTATCTTTATTTCAAAATGAATCATAAAAATGAAATTTGAAACTGAAAAGTATAAAACTTCTAGGAAAAAACATAGGAGAAAATCGTTGTTACCTTGGGTTAGGCAAAGATTTCTTAGACACAACATCAAAAACATAATCCATAGAAAAAACTTTTGAAAGACACTTTTAAGAGAATGAAATGGCAAGCCATAAACTGGGAGGAAAGACTAGCAAGTTATATATCTCACCAAAAAACGAAAAGAAACCCTGCACCCAGATTATAAAAAGAATTCTCAAAACTCAATAAAAACCAAGCAACCTAATTTAAAAATAGGTTAAAAAGATTTGAACAATCTCTTCACAAAGATATAAAATAGAAAATATTCATTTTTGAAACGATGCTCAACATCATTAACCATGAGGAAAATATAAATTACAACAGTGAAAAAACTATACACACCTATTCAAATGGCTAAATGGCTAATCATACCAAGTGCTGGTAAGGATGTCAGGATGTAAGGATGTCATAAGCTGCTACTGGGAATTTAAAATTGGACAACCATTTTGGAAAACTGAGTAGGGATTCTTTCTCAGCTAAATACACCCCTATTATATGATCCAGACATTCCACTCCCAGGTATTTACCTAAGAGAAACAAGACCATATGTCCATACAAAACTTATGTACAGATGGTTATGGTTGTCTTATTTCTAACAGCCAAAAACTGCAAATAAAGTGAGTGGGTAAGCAAATTATGGCATGTTCATATAATGGAACACGCGGGCCTCTGTGCTCGGGTGCTGCAGTGGTGTCCGACTCTTTGCAACCCTACGGACTGCAGCCCACCAGGCTCCTCTGTCCATGGAGACGCTCCAGGCAAGAATACTGGAGTGGGTTGCCACGCCCTCCCCCAGGGGATCTTCCCCCACCCAGGGATGGAACCCTCATCTCTTATGGCTCCTGCAATGGCAGGCGGGTTCTTTACACTATTATCACCTGAGAAGCCCACATAATGGAATACTACCCAGCAAAATACCAGGAGTGAACTACTGATAAATACAACATGGATGAATACCAAAATACTCATACACAGTGGAAAAAAGACAAAAAAGGAATATATAAAGCATGACTCCATTTATTAAAAATTTCCTAAAAATATAAGCCAATGTATAGGACAGGAAGCGTATCAGTGTTCACCTCATTGTGCAGAGGGGTACAGAGGGAGGGACTGTCAAGATACAAAGAAGCCTGAGTGTGATGGACATGTTCATTTTCTGGACTGTGATGGTTGTGTCTCACTGGTGTATACATATGACAAAACTCATCAAATTACCTACTTTATTTCATGGAATACAGCTTACTTCATGTCAATTACACAATAATGTTGCTTTAAAAAAAAATAAAAGAGAAACCCTGTATTTATATGAGATGGTAGATGTTCACTAAACTCAATTGTGATCATCATTTCAGGATAAACTGGAAGGAAAAAATAGAAACCTATATGGAGGTTTTCAACAACAAACAAAAAATAGATGTCATAAAAAATGAACACACAAAACTGACAGAACTAAAGGGAGAACTAGACAAATCCACAGTCACAGTTGTATATTTAAGCACATCACTCTCAGTAATTAACAGAACAGGAAGACCAAAATATAAACGTCTGGATGACAACATCAAGCAGCTTAACTGACATTTACAGAACACTATATGCAACACCAACTGCAGAAAGCTGTTTGCTCTGCCAGCGAAATTTTTAATCACTGATGAGGGTAGAGGGGGGAGGGGGAAGATGGAAGGAGAACTAACACACACAGAATGCCACTTAATCCATGGGTAGTGCCTGCATAAAACTGTCATCAGATTCTCAGGAAACACGGTGAGGCATTATGTTCATTTTAAAGATGGGGAAAAAACAGATTAGAGGTATTTAGCAACTTGCCAAGGTTATTTATGCAACTCTGGCGAGATTCCAGGTGGAAAAAGGAGTTAAGAAAACATGCCCAAAGTCCTTCATTAAAGAACATCCACCAGACTTCCCTGGTGTGCGGTGGGTAAGAATCCGCCTGCCAGTGCAGGGTACACGGGTTCGATCCCTCATCTGGAAGATTCCACCTGCCGTGGAACAACTACACTCACGGACCACAACTTCTGAGCCCATGCTGCAGAGCCTGTAAGCTGCAGCTACTGAAGCCTGCACGCTCTGGGGCCCAGGAGCCACCAATGAGCCCCTGTGCCACAACTATGGAAGCCCACTTGCTGCAGAGCCAGCAAACCCAACTACTGAACCTGCTGCAGCTACTGAAGCCTGTGCTCCACAAGAGAAGCCACTACAACGAGAAGCCCACCCATCGCAACAAAGAGTAGCCCCCACAACTAGAGAAGGCCCATGGTGCACAGTAACAAAGACCCAGTGCATCCAAAATAAATATTTTTAAAAAAATCCGCCAGAGGATCCCTCCTCCTACAAATCCCACCCTCCTACACTGTTGGTGGGAATGTAAATTGGTGCAGCCACGGTGGAGAATAGTATTGTTGCTATTTAGTCGCTAAGTCATATCTGACTCTCTGCAAACCCATGGACTGAATCACACCAGGCTTCCCTGTCCTTCATTATCTCCCAGAGTTTGCTCCAGCTCATGTTCATTGCGGTGATGATGCCATCCAACCATCTCATCTTCTGTCACCCCGTTCTCCTCCTGCCCTCAACCAGAGCATTATGGAGGTTACTTAACAAATGAAAAACAGAGTTGCCGTATAATCCAGGAATCTCACTCCTGGCATATATCTGGAAAAACAAAAACTCTAATTAGAAAATGCACCCTAATGTTCACTACAGCGCTATTTACAACAGCCAAGACATGGAAGCAACCTAAGTGTCCACTGACAGATGGGTAATTTAAAAGATGTGGTGTCTATATATACAATGGAATACTATTCAGCCGTACAAACTGAAATACTGCCATTTGCAGCAACACAGACAGACCCAGATATTAGCATACTAAGTGAAGTCAGAAAAAGAAAGACAAATATTATCACTTATGTGTGGAGTCTAAAATATGATACAAATTTATTTACAAAACAGAAACACTCACAGACGTAGAAAACAAACATGGTTATCAAAGGGGATATGGGGTAGGGAATGGATAAATTAGGAATTTGGGATTATCAGATAAAAACTACTGTATATAAAATAAACAACAAGGGCCTACTATACAACCCAGGGAACTTTATTCAATATCCTGTAATAAACCATAATGAAAAACAATATGAAATATATATGCTTGAATATATATATATATCACTTCACTGTACACCAGAAACTAACATCTTGTATATTTTGATTTTTAAAACAATCAATTAAATAGCAAAGAAATGAAAGAATATGAAAGCAGTATAAAAGATTAACAAAACTAAAAGCTGGTTCTTTGGAAAGACAAACACAATTGACAAAACTTTAGCTAGACTAACCAAAAATAAAAAAGACAGGACTCAAATGAGTAATGCTGTAAATGTATATGTACAGCATGGTAACTATCAGTTAACAGTACTATATTATACACTTGGAAGTTGCTATGAGTATAAATCCTAAAATGCTTACCACAAAAAAAAAGTTGCAACCATGTGAGGTGATAGATGTGTTAACCTATTTGTGGTAATCATTTCACACTATGTATGTATATAAAATAAACACATTGCACCCTCAAAAAAAAAAAAAAACCCTACCAGCTACCATATTTGATGCTGATAAAAACTGTTCCCACTCTGGAGAAGCTCACAATCTAACTTAATTACATTACAGTTTTCTCCAGATAAATGAGCAGGAGTGGGACTGCAGGGCCATACCATAGCTCTATTTTTAGTTCTTTAAGGAACAGCCACACTGTTCTGCCTAGTTGCTGGACTAATTTACATTCCCAGCAACAGTGTAGGAGGGTTCCTTTTTCTCCACAATCTCTTCAGCAATTATTCTTTGTAGACTTTTTGATGATGGCCATTCTGACTGGTGTGAAGTGATACCTCACAGCACTAAAGGAAAGAAAGAACTGTCTTAGCCAAATCAAAAGTATCTCTACCATTCGGTTTAATTTCAAAATCAGACAGCTACTGAAGGACAACCAAGTAAGGCCTAACATGGGTGCGACGAGATGAGCTAGAGCCCAGTAAGAGGGACCCCTGCCCTGGTCCCCCCATCAAACAGCCCAGATACAGTGAGACTCATAACCCTGAACAGTCTTCCTTGTTCAGGCTTCAGAGAAGCACATCTCTACACCTGCTGTCCTATGTCCAGGAAGCGAAAGGAGATTTCACCTAAACGTCATGAAATAAGCTGTGGCTGTGCCACTGCCAAACTCAGACTGGCACCAGAGTGGCCCTAGATGCCTGCAGAGCAGGAGCAGGAGAAGCACTCAGCTATGAAGTAGGAGGAAAGCAAGTTCTTCCTCTTAGCCCCAACACAGTCGACTCCTTCTTAAGGAAGCATTACTTCAAAGCAGCGCTGCATATTCTCTTCCTGTGCCATTCATGGTTCTGGTGTGCTAAGCAGCATGGCTGTCGTAACTACTGGTGAATATATACACATATTGGTGAACCTGTAATATGAATGACACATGACACTGCTTATGCAGGGAAATAACAGGCACTGAACACTAGAACATTTCTGATTTTATTAAACTATTGAATAAGATTTTAATAAATTCCAAAAATAAATCAAATTCAGCTATGAACAGTTTGTATTTCAAAATTAAAATTCTTGATAATCTGTATTTTGCCTGTTTATTTTTTTCTCTTGTGTAACAATTTAAAAGAGATATAATTCACACACCATAAAGTTAGATCTCTTATAAAAGTCAGTGGTGGTCAGTATATTCACAAAGTTATGCAACCATTATCATCCAATTATAGAACATTTTCCTCACCCCAAACAGAAATCCTGTACCGACTAGCAGTCACTCCCATTCCTTCTTCCCCAGAGCCCCTGGTAACCATAATCTGCTTTCTGTCTTTACAGATTTGCCTATGCCATTATTCTTGCCTGGAGAAAGAATTCCATGGACAGAGGAGCCCGAAGGGCCACAGTCCATGGGGTTGCAAAGAGTCAGACACCACTGAGAAATTTTTCATCATTCTGGACATAAGGGATTACCAGATGGCGCTAGCGGTAAAGGATCTGCCTGCCAATGCAGGAGAAGAGACAAGAGATGCAGGTTGGATCCCTAGGTCAGGAAGATCCCCTGGAGGAGGGCATGGCAATCCACTCCAGTATTCTTGCATGGAGAATTTCACGGACAGAGGATCCTGTCCTGGCAGGCTATGGTCCATAGGGTCGCAGAGTCAGACACGACTCAAGCAACTTAGCACACACACATTCTGGAAGTAAAACATGTTTCCTTTTTTTAAAAAAAATTTTAATCAAAGGATAATTGCTTTACAGAATTTGCTTGTTTTCTGTCAAACCTCTACCTGAACCAGCCATTCAGTTCAGTTCAGTTGCTCAGTCATGTCCGACACTTTGCAACCCCATGAATCACAGCACGCCAGGCCTCCCTGTCCAACACCAACTCCCAGAGTTCACCCAAACTCATGTGCATCGAGTTGTTGTCATCCAGCCATCTCATCCTCTGTCATCCCCTTCTCCTCCTGCCCCCAATCCCTCCCAGCATCAGAGTCTTTTCCAATGAGTCAATTCTTCGCATGAGGTGGCCAAAGTACTGAAGTTTCAGCCTCAGCATCAGTCTTTCCAATGAACACCCAGGATTGATCTCCTTTAGGATGGACTGGTTGGATCTCCTTGCAGTCCAAGGGACTCTCAAGAGTCTTCTCCAACACCACAGTTCAAAAGCATCAATTCTTCGGTGCTCAGCTTTCTTCACAGTCCAACTCTCACATCCATACATGACCACAGGAAAAACCATCGCCTTGACCAGACAGACCTTTGTTGGCAAAGTAATGTCTCT
>SJYW01047762.1:76316-100660 GCA_006410735.1 Raphicerus campestris
ACGACTGAAGCGACTTAGCAGCTGCAGCAGCAGCAGATGGGACCAGATGCCATGATCTTAGTTTTCTGAATGTTGAGCTTTAAGCCAACTTTTTCACTCTCCTCTTTCACTTTCATCAAGAGGCTTTTTAAGTTCCTCTTCACTTTCTACCATAAGGGTGGTGTCATCTGCATATCTGAGGTTATTGATATTTCTCCCAGCAATCTTGATTCCAGCTGGTGCTTCAAGCCCAGTGTTTCTCATGATGTACTCTGCATAGAAGTTAAATAAGCAGGGTGACGATATACTCCTTTTCCTATTTGGAACCAGTCCGTTGTTCCATGTCCAGTTCTAACTGTTGCTTCCTGACCTGCATATAGGTTTCTCAAGAGGCAGGTCAGGTGGTCTGGTATTCCCATCTCTTGAAGAATTTTCCACAGTTTATTGTGATCCACACAGTCAAAGGCTTTGGATATACATATATCCCCTCCCTTCTGAACCTCTCTTCCATCTCCCTCCACATCCCACCCCTCTAGGTTGATACAGAGCCCCTGTCTGAGTTTCCTGAGCCATACAGCAAATTCCCATCGGCTATCTATTTTACATATGGTAGTGTAAGTTTCCATGTTACTCTCAACATACATCTCACCCTCTCCTCCCCTCTCCCCATGTCCATAAGTCTATTCTCTATGTCTGTTTGTCCATTCATGCTTCCATTTTTGTCTAGCTTCTTTCATTTAGTATAATGTTTTCAAAGTTCATCCAATTTGTAGAATATGTTAGTACTTTGTTCCTTTTTGTGACTAATATCTCATTTATGAATATACCACATGTCATTTATCCATTCATTGATTGACAGACATCTAGATTGTTTCCTCTTTTCAGTTATTATGAACAGCACTACTGTGAATATTTGTGGACAAAGTTCTACGAGCACATATATTTTATTTTTTCCTTTGCTGCCTGTGCTTCTGATGTCATAGCTAGGAAATCACTGCCTTATCCAAGGTCATGAAGACTTATGCCTATGTGTTCTTCTGATAGTTTTACAGTTTCAGCTTTTTAAGTCCTTAATCCATTTTTAATTAATTTGTGTATATGGTATGAGATAAAGAGTCCATATTCATTCTTAATGTGGCTGTCCAGTTGTTACAACACCATTAGTTAAGTCTATCCTATCCCCCACTGAATTGTTTTGGCTTGCTTTGTCTTAATAATTTTTAATATTTAGGACCAAAAAATCATACCATTTAAAAAAATTTTTTTTAGTTTTACATACATAACTGTTACAGAATAAATTGCACATAAAGTATTCAGTGAGAAGCTCTGGCATGTATATGCTCATGTAATCACTTCTACAATCAAGACAATGAATATTTCTATCACTCAGAAAGTTTCTTCATGCCCCTCTGCAATTCTCCCCTCCTGTCACTTCCCATACAACACTGATTCATTTTCTGTCACTGTAGGTTAGTTTGTAGACTTATTTACATAACTGGGATCACACAGTATCTACTTTGGTTTATACTTTTACAGTTATTATTTATTTTTTTGGCCATGCCATAAGGTATGTGGGATCTCAGTTCTGCAACGAGGGACAGAACCCGTGCTCCCTGAAGTAAAAGTGCTGAGTCCTAACCACCGGACAACCAGAGAATTCCACGTTTACTCTTCTCTTTGGTTGCACTTGGGTCTTTGTTGCTGCACAAGGACTTTCCCCAGTTGCAGTGGGCGGGGGCCACTCTTCATTGCTGCGTGTGGGCTTCTCGCTGCGGCGGGCCCTCCTGCTGTAGAGCACAGGCTCCAGGCACTCGGGCTTCAACAGCTGCAGCACTTGAGTTCAGCAGTTGTGGCACAAGGGCTTAGCTGCTCCTCAGCAACGTGGAATCTTCCTGAACCAGGGATGGAACCCATGTCCCCTGCATCAGTAGGCGGACTCCCAACCACTCCACCACCCCTACATTTACTTTAATTTACAATTTTGTAGAAAATTAGTCAAAGATTACAGTTTGAATACATTATTTTTTAATCCTTAAATCATCATAAGACTGGGTCTTGTTACTAGTACACCAAAACATCTTGATAACAGTGGTTTTGCTGAAATATGGTAAATAATTTTATAGAATAGTTAGATAGTAAGTTTTGAATATCTGTCTTTATTTTACTTTATTACTCCTCCAAACTTCACAGGTCTATCAAAAGAAAACACTTTAAATAATAACTGAATTATAACTGAATTGATTGAATTAAATTGTCTTTGATATTTTGATTTCAGTTATCTAAAGCCACAACTTTATATATTTCCTAGTTTTGTTGCTATGAAGGTTGTCAAGATACAGAGCACAGCTTAACCACTTTCAGACATACAGTACGTAGGACTCCATTTGTACTTTAGAAGCAGGCTGGGTTGGCAACATTCTGTTTCTTCATAAGAGTGTTTATAATTATCTTTCAAAATATACAGGCAAGCTTTTGCTCTTTTCTATACACAGGTTCCTTTGTGGCTCAGCTGGTAATGAATCCGCCTGCAGTGCGGGAGATCTGGGTTCGATCCCTGAGTTGGGAAGATCCCCTGGAGAAGGGAAAGGCTACCCACTCCAGTATTCTGGCCTGGAGAATTCCATGGACTGTATAGTGAATGAGGGTCACAAAGAGTCGGACACGACTGAGCGGCTTTCATTTATACATAAGTTATACTTCACAGTAAAAGAAAGAGAAAAGGAAAAGGAAAAAGCATCTCAGAAGGTCACAACACTGATGAACACTATATATCCTCCAACTAAACTTAGTATAAAGAATGGTGAACTTCCCTGGACGGTCCAGTGGCTGAGATTCGGTGCTTCCACTGCAGGGCGCAAGGGTTTGATCCCTGATCAGGGAACTAAGACCCATATACTGTGCAGCGCAGCCAAAGTGGAAAAAACAGAACTGGTGGAGTCACTACGTTCACTGTGTCTGCATGTGAATTCAGTTTTTGGAGGATTTGAACAAACCTACAGCTCTCCAGGATGTCACTTGCTGAGGCAACCAGGGAGCGGAGGGACCTTTTACACAGACCAACTCCAATACTATCAGCAGGACTGGGAGGGAAACCAAGGGAAAGAATATCCAAGCAGCACCGTGACAGGCCAGGCACAGAGCCAAGGGCTTTCCTCATACATATGTCATTTAAGCCTTGCAACAGCTCTGGCAGACAAGGACTACGGGCTCCATTTCACTGGAAGAAAAGCTAAAGCTCACAAAGATTACTTCTCTAAAAAGCCACAGAGTTGGTTAGTAGAGTGCTGGCTCAGGGCCAGCCTGCTGAGGATTCATTCACCAAATTGATTGACTTGTCAATGATGGAAGAAAGATCTAGCAATCGGAAAAACAAGCAAACCATCAGGATGAATAAGATGACCAACCAAGGGGTTCAAAGACCAGATTCTAGTCTCAGCTCCTTGACATCACACACCTCCCTGTCTGAAATACACTCCTGCCATCCTGTACCCCATTTATTTATTTATTCCAACTCTTACTAGGTAATAATTATTTTTTTAAAAAAGCATTTGTTTCACTTTATGCTTATATAATGTGTACTCGGCTGGTAAAGAATCCGCCTGCAATGCAGGAGACCACAGTTCAATTCCTGGGTTGGGAAGATCCCCTGGAGAAGGAAATGGTAACCCACTCCAGTATTCTTGCCTCGAGAATCCCCATGGACAGAGAAGCCCAGCAGGCTACAGTCCATGGGGCTCACAAAAAGTTAGACACAACTGAGCAACTAAGCACACAATGTGTACTATATGCCAGGTAGTTCTAAGTGTTTTGTTTCAACTATTAATCCATTTAATCCTCATAACAACCCTATGAGGAAGGCCCCATTAGGACCCCCCTTTTACCTAAGGAAACCAAGGAGCAGAGAAATTAATTTGCCTCAGATTGTGTGTGTGTGAAAGTCGCTCAGTCGTGTCCAACTCTTTGTGACCCAATAACTATACAGTCCATGGAATTCTTTAGGCCAGAATACTGGAGTGGGTAGTCATTCCCTTCTCCGGGGGATCTTCCCAACTCAGGGATCGAATCCAGGTCTCCCACATTGCAGGCGGATTCTTTACCATCTGACCCACCAGGGAAGCCCAAGAATAATGGAATGGATAGCCTATCCCTTCTCCAGGGGATCGTCCCACTTCAGGAATGGAACTGGGGTCTCCTGCATTGCAGGCAGATTCTTTACCAGCTGAGCTACTAGGGAAGCCCTAAGATTACACAGCTAGTAAGTAACCTAGTCAGGATTCAAACACAAACAGTTGGATTGTGCTCTTAACCACTATACATTGCTATCTATTAAAAGATTATCCTGAAAAACAAAACAAAAGCAAGATTTTTGCATCAGATTATCCTGGTGGGAAAAAACTACTCTATTATCCTAGGGGACTCAAAACAGAGATGGGCAGGTGGCAGCGTGGATGATGGCTAAATGGAACTCAAGTCTGGAGTCTGTGGACAAGAGTCCATTGGCAGAAAGAGAGGTCAACAATAGCAGCAAACAAGAGTGGCCTCTCTGCCCAGTTAAGACTGCAGCCTCCCCGCGGGCAGATGTAATGCGTGCGTGCGTGTGTGTGCATGTGTGCGCACGCGCGTANAGAAAGAGAGGTCAACAATAGCAGCAAACAAGAGTGGCCTCTCTGCCCAGTTAAGACTGCAGCCTCCCCGCGGGCAGATGTAATGCGTGCGTGCGTGTGTGTGCATGTGTGCGCACGCGCGCACAGAAATTTCAGTGTGCTGACTCCACTGCACTACAATTCATCTAGAACGCATTCTCCCTGACCTACACACACACACACATGCTCTAGTACCAACATGCACCTCACGTTTTTGTTGTGACGGAAGTTGAGAGCTTTTGTATACTCTATACAAAGAGGTGCTTTAAAGCAAACTAGATATTCTGATACTGTGATGTGTCTCATAATTAAATATTCCAGTTCATAACTCAAATGTAGGCTCCCATAATTTAAAGTGTGATGGTCTGAAATTAACATCAAACCTGACTTTGAAATTCTCGTTAAGTAAATCATTTCCCCTCAGGCAGATAGAATCTAATGTGCCAAGGTCCCTCTCTCTACCTCCCTCCCCTCCAAAAAAGTAAAATTTCAAAGTAATGATGGAGAAATGAAGAAATAATCTATCAACTGTCTCAGACCTTCTCCAAACAGGCTTAACAGTATTTCTACTGCTTACTTTGTCCCACTGTCTTTTACTTACCTCTTGTCACATCCAAAAACCCAAGAGGAAAGGGGTAATTTGGATGGAGGAACTATCAGTAAACATCCTGAATATGGGATTCCATCCTCAGGGTGCTTGGCTTTACATCAGTCCCAAGTGGCTAGTCTGTAGTTACACAAATTTGAAACTGAAAAACCACTTTGAATTAAACTGAATTTAAATACAGAGTAACAGGTTTATCACTAAAATAGTATTTGTCAAGTATGTACTTTGTTCTTCCACTCTGATAAAACTGGTTTTATAAACAATAAGTAACTATTAAAGCCACCAAAAAAAGTAAAACATTGATAATTCTGACAAACCTTGATACACTGCCTGCTCACTAAAGCTTTACCCTCAGTTAAAGTACTGTATCAGGTTGGGATTATTTTTCCTCTTTTTCAACACTGAACTTAACCATATTGTTAGTTTCACATGGCTCCAAATCACTGTATTTTTCCATTTCCCCTTGGCTCTCTTGGAAGCCTGACAGACTACATGGAAAGATGAAGACTTTCCAAGGTCCAAACACACAGCTGCTCCTTCCAAGGCCAGCTCTAAAACTGACGTGGCTGCCTGGTAGGCATCATCCCAATCAATTATTAATGCCCTGTAGCCTTTTCACATTCCACTCTTCTCACTGGAGAGGCTTATTACTTAACTTAAAAACCCTGATAACATAATGTTAAATGAAAAATGAATACGTTATAACTATGTACAAATTATATACAAATAAACACAAGAACTGGAAGTGAATGTGAAAAAATAATAACAGCTAATTTGCTAGGATAACGATTTTTCTTGATTTATAAATTGCCATTATTATATTGTTTCTGCAATAAAAACCACTAAAGGGGTAATAATCATGATCTGTCATTAGTTAAGCCCCCTTCAGTAAAGGATAACACATACTCTTTTGAAGAAACAGAGGTGCTGATTTCCCCCTCAATAAACAGTGTTCTTTTAATTTTTCTTTATGTATTTGTTTTGGCTCGGCTGGGTGTCTGCTGCGGCACATGGCCTTTCTCTAGCTGCAGCAATTTGGGGGCTACTCTTTGTCACAGTGTGTGGGCTTCTCTTGGTGCAAAGCGCTCAGCTTGCAAGCGTAGTTGCTCCATGGCATGTGGGATCTTCCCGGACCAGGGATCGAACTCATGTCCCCTGCACTGGCAGGTGATTTCCTAACCAGTAGACCACCAGGGAAGTACTAATAAATAGCCTTTCTTAATGGACTGCACTGCATATGCATATAGACAGAACTCTTCAGAATAGAGACGCTTATTATATGGTCCATGGAATGAAGTTCTATATTCCTTCTTAAAACTAACTGGTATTCTCTTGATCAGCTAGTGCCACTCCCCCCACTTCTTATCAGACCATTAAATAACCAACTGGTAACCGATAAATACATAAAAGTGTGAAGAAGCGATTAAGGGCATAGTCTCTACTCTAGAGCTAAGCATGGGTTTGAGCCCTGGCTTCACTGACCTGCTCTGGGACCACAAGCAGATTAATTAAACTCTCTCTGCCTCATTTTTCTCAAAAGTGGAAAGACCAGCACCTACCCTGGATGGTTCAAGGATTAGCAGAATAATGTAGGTAGAAAAGTGTATAACTAGCTTTCTATAAGCACTTAGTAACTGTTAGCGCGACTGTAATAATTATATATGACTGCAGCATCTATTGATCATTATCATAGCTAAACAGATGGAATAATTCAAAGAAACAAACTTCTCAGGGACTAGAACCCTGTTCTGAAAAGAAGACACAGAAGCACGCCTGTGTCTCCAGCCTCGGCGGAGATGAGAAAATACACTCACGGAGCTTCAGACCACAGAGCCGAGGCGGCTGCGCCGGGGCTGCGCTGCCTGAGTCCACAGGGAACCGGGGAGGCGGCTGCGCCGGGGCTGTGCTGCCTGAGTCCACAGGGAACCGGGGAGAGAAACGGCCCCTGCAGGCTCCTCAGGCCACCTCCAGAAGCCACAGTTCAAACAGCATCCCTCATCTCTGTGCGCAACAGAATCTTGCCTTTCCCTTCACTCCTGTACCTTCCAATCTCTACTTTCTATCCAGTGTTCAGAAACAGTCTCTACCCTTTCCCTCCACTCTGTCTCCACCTGGAAGGAATGTCTCCCATTCCCTTTAGACAGCTTGTTGGAGACACAGGTAACGGGAATCCGTGGTGCTGGAGAGCCGACTCTGTGAGAACACACGATAAACGGCATCCACTTTCAGACGAGGTGTCGCCCAGCCAAACACTGCGCAGTGCTCTGCTGATCTGCTGACCACACAGAAGACCGCCAGTTATAGGAAGAAAGAAATGTTTCGTCCATACCTTTGTCTCATTCACAGCACCTGGTTTGGGGCTTGCCCCCACGTGTACACATCCCTTCCCTGCTCAAGCCCCCACACTTCAAGACTCCCACATTTTTGTGGAGTTAACAAATAAATGAGTGACACCCTCTGAAGATGATAATGCTACCTACTAGTTACTGATTGTCTTCTGCTTGCCTCCACCATTCTAAACACTTTGCACTCATTATCTCATTTAAACATTCCAACAATCTTATTATAAGGTCCCCCATTTTACATATGAGAATACCAAAGCTCAGATTAAAAGCCAGGATTCTGGTCCGATTCGTAAATATAAGAACATGTTCTTAGCCATGGTGCTGCACTATCTCCAAGTCAGAGTTCTTTGTCTGTAATATGATAATAACTATGTCATCTTACATGACTTAACATGTTTATTATGAGGAACAAATATATAAAAACAGATTGGAAAACATCAAGTGGCTATGCAGATATATTACCGTATCTTAAAATAGTCACAAACTGCATAGGATACATCTAACTAGGTCAAAAAGAAACTCAATAAGCCATAAAATTATTTAATCTCAAACTTCATCTCTGGCACAGCTGTCAGCAGCGGCATGAATCTGACACTCCAAGACACATTTTAGCATAAGTCAATGCATGTTCTCTCCACCTACCCTTCAGCTGCAACTGCATAATTATGAAATACGGGGAAGAAGCCAACCAAAGGATTAGTGTCCAAAAAAAGACCTATAAATACCAAGAAAATTCTCCTGGCGAAGTCAGCTTCACCTTTATAAACATAACCAAATACCAACACACTGGTTCCTCATTCATCATGTGGAGTAAACGGGATAACTGAAGCAGTCTTCAAAATCTTAGTATCTCTTGATTCTAGGACTCTAAGATAATTTTCACTAAAACAGTAAGTGGTTCTCATCTGTAAATCTAAAACTAAGGCGCTACTGATTGTAACTCTTAACATTTACAACAAATAGTATATACATACAAACATATGCCATAAAATGGGCATATACTTGTGTCGGATTCAAGTTGTAATTGCCACGCATGTCATCACTAAGAATGTATGATCTAAGTCAATCTACACAGAGCAAAAAAAGGAACAAGGAGTTTGGAGTCCAAAAATCCCAGGTTTATGGCCTAGGTTCTCCAGGAACCTCCTTTTTGAGCTAGTCAATCTGAGCCTCAGTTTCCTCAACTGTACAGTGAGGATGAGGATATTGATGATAATAATAGTAACAATACCAGCACCATCCTACGTGTTGGTCAAGTTAGGATTGAGGGTGTTATTTATGCGAAAATACACCAGAAAACCTAAAGCAGTGAACACACTTTATACTTTTTGTATAGTAGTTAGCAATTTTAACAGCAAATATCCAGTAAAGATAAAAACTTTTATTGATACTCAGGAATGAAGAGAGTTGCAGGACATACTTATTTAACCATAGAAATATCCAAAGAATTACACACCCTTATTCAGGCTATCTAGAAAAACTTAATAGAGGCAAAAGATCTCAAGTACAATTTGATGAGACATAGAGTAGTTTTTTAGTGAATTCAAGTCAGACAGTTTTTCAATGAGTCTTAATCCTAATATCTTCTTGTAAATGTATCCTGTGTCTTTCTAGCATACCTTTCTAGCAATTTCAAGGAAGGTAAGAGAGACCCACGCCATGCCCATATACATTTATCAAAACATACTTCAGTATTCTTGCCTGGAGAATCCCCATGGACAGAGTCTGGTGGACTACAGTCCATGGGGTTGCAAAGAGTCAGACACAACCGAGCAACTAAGCTCAGCACAGAACAGCACTACCAATTCTACAAAGGCTTGCCCCAAAGTACTTCCTTAGCCCTGGAGATGAACTAACACTCTGTAATTTAATAACGCTGTTTTTAAGATTGATGATGTAAGCTTTAGTGCGGTTATAGAAACAGATCTTCGCATTAAAATACGTCTCTGCAGATTTCATGATCTATTTAGATCTCGTTGAGGAATTGAGATATAAAAGACTCATTCAGTCTTTAACTGAATGAATTAACTTCATTAATAAAATTTAAGATACTGTAATAAGATGCTTTTCTAGGTACTTCCCTGGTGGTCCAGTGGCTAAGACTCCCTGCTCCCAAAGCAGGGAGCCTGAACTCTATCCCTGGTCAGGGAACCAGATCCCACATGCCACAGCTGAAAGATCTTGCATGCTGCAACTAAAAACTGGTGTGGCCAAAGAAAAAAAAAAAAAAAAAAAAAAAACATTTTTTTTAAAGATGCTTTTCTAACTATATTTCATCTTCCCCACATAGCAGTTCTAAGGTTAAAGAAGTATGACTATCTTTAATGAATTGCACTATTTAGCCATTAGCACTTATGAAGCCAAGCAACCCTAAAACTGATTTGCCTTACCAAATTTATGATTGATCTCTCTATTCCCAGCTGGCTCAGACCAGTAAAGAATTTGCTTGCAATGCATGAGACCCAGGTTTGATCCTTGGGTCGGGTAAATCCCCTTGAGAAGGGAATGGCAACCCACTCCCATATTCTCACCTGGAAAACTCCATGGACAGAGGAGCCTGGTGGGCTACAATCTATGGGGTCACAAAGAGTCGGAAATGACTGAGTGACCGACACTCACTATTCAAAACTTTATACCCTTTGGTGCCCCATCTGACCTCAATCCTGTGCTAACTGAACATTAATCAACCAGAGTTTGATGACTAAGACTGCTGTCGTTGATAACATCATTAATGTACTAAAATTGCTGTTGTAGATATTATCATTAAGGTACAAACTCAGATTATCTCCCCAGGTCCAGATGAGCTCAAAATGTCCAGAGCCATGGACCACCTGGGCAGAGAACTGTAAACTGAGACACCCTGTCTCCTGAAATCACAATTAAGAATGTCACAGAAATGTCAGAAGATGAAGACTAACCCCAGATGCTTTGTTCTTCCCTTTTAAAACATCTCCAACTCAAAGACCAAGCTGGTGTGGATCTGAGGCTTGTCTCCCACCCCCATACTTGGGGCCCTGCACTAAGCGCTTTTGTTGTCTGCCATCTCAGTTGCTAAACCGTGCCCGACTCTTTTGTGACACCCTGGACTGTAGCCTGCCAGGCCCCTCTGTCCACGGGGTTTCTCCGGCAAGAATACTGGAGTGGGTTGCCATTTCCTTCTCCAGGGGATTTTCGCAACCCAGGGACCAACTCTGCCTCTCCTGCATTACAGGTGGACTCTTTACCGCTGAGCCACTGGGGAAGCCCCTGACTTCACTGCAAATGCCTTCTGTGGAGCTTGGCTTTCAGTGCCACAGGCACACAAGCACACTTGTGATTCAAAATCTTACTAATCAACAGAGGGGAAAATTTCCAGATAGTGCACAATGAACTGAACTCTGACAGTTATTAATGGATAAAATTGCAGAGGTAGGAAAAACAAACAACCGATAAGCAGAGTTTATAAACATTTATTTTTCCTATAGCTAGTCTGTAAAGAACATTTTCTACTACTACATGTCTTCAGAGACTTATTTTTACATCTTACTAAACATCAAACTAAAAATTACCACCCTCTGCTACTCCCACTCAATAACTTAAGCCAGAATAAAGTTTTAGGGATTCAACGAAGGAAAAGCACTCTATTGGGGAAAACGGAAATCTTTTTTTTTCAAGCAATAAGTAGAAAAGTCAGTTTCTCAGCCATCAACCAATTCTGAATAATTAGGTTCAGAATAAGCAGATAAAAGGCCCAAACTTCAGAGTTGAAAGCACAGGATCCTGTATATTTCTATGACCAATCCCATCACCCAAAGTTTACTTGGGCTTCCCTGGTGGCTCAGCTGGTAAAGAAGTCGCCTGCAATGCGGGAGACTTGGGTTCTATCCCTGGGTTGGGTAAATCCTCTGGAGAAGGGAAAGGCTACCCACTCCAGTATTCTGGCCTGGAGAATTCCATGGACTGTATAGTCCATGGGGTCACAAAGAGTCAGACACGACTGAGTGACTTTCACCTTCATTCACTTTCAAACTTTACTTACTTCGTGGCAACTAGNTCTCTTCTGTGTTCGCCTGAAACTTTCACAACATTGTTAATCGCCTATACCCCAAAACAAAATTAAAAGTTCAAAACATAAATACTTGTTGAAGGCCAACCATGCAGGAACAACAGAGCCAGAATGAGGGTGAGGCAAGCAAGGCATTTTCTCTGAGTACAAAATTGAAAGGGGCATCAAAACAGTCCTCAAGATAACTTCCTTTTTTATTAATTTATTTATCTTTGGCTGCACTGGGTCTTCGTCGATGCACTCNAAACATAAATACTTGTTGAAGGCCAACCATGCAGGAACAACAGAGCCAGAATGAGGGTGAGGCAAGCAAGGCATTTTCTCTGAGTACAAAATTGAAAGGGGCATCAAAACAGTCCTCAAGATAACTTCCTTTTTTATTAATTTATTTATCTTTGGCTGTGCTGGGTCTTCGTCGATGCACTCAGGCTTTCTCCAGTTGTGACGAGCAGGGCCTGCTCTCTGGTCGAGGTGCACAGGCTTCTTGTTGAGGCAGTTTCCCTTCCCACAGACCGCAGGCTCAGCTTTCTAAGTTGTGGGCACATGGGCTCTGTGGTCCTCAGCGTGGAATCGTCCCAGGTAGGGATTGAACCTGTGTCCTCTGCAATGGCCCTCGGGTTCTTAACCACTGAACCAGCAGTAGGGTCCTCATAGTAACTTTTTTTTAATTGGAATATTTTATTTATTTTTAATTAAAGGACAATTGCTTTACAGTATCATGTTGGTTTCTACCAAACATCAACATGAATCAGCCACAGGTTTATCCATTAAACTCTAGTGCATTTTATTTCATATAAGGTAACAGAACCAAACAGTCCCCAACCATTTTATTTTCTTTCTCCAAAACATTCTATCAGCCATAAAATAAATCCACATGTATTCCAGTATTTTAGAGCATTCTGCAACTAAAGTTCCTGTTACTTGCTGACATATTTGAAATGTGTTTGAACATAAATTATCGGAACATTCTTTCAACTTTGACTAACTCATTTTCTGTCAAGTTATCCTAATTAACCTACAGTCTTCAAGCTTTGGGATTACTGCTGCCAATTCTGTACAACCATTCGTTTAATGCACGGTCTGCTCCAATACCCTCCAAGGTGAAACTGCAAATATAAACCCTTTTTAATTTTTACTCATTAACTAGACATTGGAATGTGCCATGCCGTGTAATCTGTATTAATGTGTGAATACAAGTTTTGCCTACTTCATATGAAGCATTCAGAAAGAACTTATTAAACAAACTGTCTCAGTGAATAAGGCCTGTCATTTGTTCAAAAACTTCACTGAACGCCTAGTATGTGCCAAGAACTGTGCTGGGCAGCACAGATATAACTGTAAACAAGGCAGACACAGATAGCCCCAGCTCTCGTGGGCCTTACACTCTAGTAAAGAACACAGACATTAACAAACAATCACAGTCAAATAGCGAGAAAGCTACTGTCTCAACTGATGCCTTGCATAGTACCTGCCAGAGTTAAGCTCGGTACATGCTGTTATCAGTACCTCAATTATAACAGTCTACCCCGTAAAGTTTCCCTATGTTAAGTTCATACATCCAAGGGAAGAAGAGAAATGACAAAGTCGTGCTTCAGATTAAACTGTGGTGCAGAGCACTATGAATGTACTTAATGCCACTGATGTGTACACTTAAAAACAGATAAAGGACTTCCCTGGTGGACAAATGGTTAAGAATCCGCCTGCCAATGCTCGGGACATGGGTTTGATCCCTGGTCCAGGAAGATTTCACAGGTTGTGGAGCAACTAAGCCCGTGTACCACAAGTACTCAGTCCGCGAGCTCTAGAACCCATGCTCCGTAACAAGAGAAGCCACCTCAAGAAGCAGCCTGCGCATCACAGCTAGAGAGCAGCCCCCATTCACTGCAACTAGAGAAAGTCATGGGCAGCAACAAAGACCCAGCACAGCCAAAAATAAAATTTAAAAAAAATTTAATGGATAAAATGGTGGATTTTATGTTATATATATATTTACTACAATTTAAAAAAAAAAAGCACTTTAACATCATATTAAGACTGATTAATCAGGTGAAGCCGATTCAACATTTAACAGAGACTCAGAACCCACTCCAGTGTTCTTGCCTGGAGAATCCCAGGGACAGAAGAGCCTGATGGGTTGCCATCTCCGAGGTCGCACAGAGTCGGACATGACTGAAGCGACTTAGCAGCAGCAGCAGCACACATGAGTACTCTGGCCTCTCAGAACGGTGCACAAAAGGTGGAGAGAAGAGGAAGCCATACTGCACACAGCTGAAAGCCAACAGAAAATGTGAAACTGGCTTTGATTTCCTTCCAACTTTACTCAACTGCTCAGTTCACCTGCTCTGCTCAGCCCGCCTGGAGAACACAGCTGAGGGGTGGGGCGGCAGGGAGCCACAACCTTAGATATGGGTTTCACTACAAATTCACAATTTCTAATTTTGGTTCAGTTCTCAGAACTGTTCTCAATCCTTTTCCTTATCAGTAATCAGCTCCCCAATCTTCTTCACTCTTAAATCTGCTGCTTAATCCCACAGGCCATACTTAACACAGGACTTCTCAGAGGAAGCACAGGTCGGTGATTCTCACCAGTCCTACCTCCATCTGCTTCCGTTCTGACCTTCCTCTCTCCAGGCTCTCCAGGTCCTGAAGAGATGGCACCTCTGGCAAATGCACAGCCCACCGCCACACCAGCTGTGCTCTGGATTCCCCCCTCTGAGTTCTGCTCGTGAACTTATTCCATCAGTTAGCCACTTGGTAACTTGACCTTCTCCCTCACTACAGGTTCTTTCTCCTCACGGTACTCCATGTTTAAAAAATTGTTATCCTTGCAGCACCCAACCCTAATTCTCTTCCTGCGACCACGCTATTTCTCCCCTCTCTCCCTTCTTAGCCTGAACCCCCACCCTCATCTCCCATTCACTGCTCCACAGACTACAGTCAATCCCTACTTCCTGCACACCCAGGCCAAGGAGTGTCTGCTAGCTGAAGTCAGTCATTTCCCACTGACTCATTTCAATAGACCTCTTTCAAAAGGGAAAAGAAAATCTCAGCCACATTTGACTCACTTGATTGGCAGTACCCCCACTCACCCAAAATCACCCAAGTGAAAAACCTGCCTTTCCAAAGTCCTTGCGTGCTATTTCATCTCATTCAGTCACATGCAAATACATATAAACACAAATACATAGTATTATCTTCCTGTTAAACTTAAAAATACAGATAAGCATATAAAATAAAATTAAATAAGGTGCACAAGAGGCAAAAACATATGTCCATACAAAGACTTGCACACAAATGCTTGCAGCAACTATTCAGAGCAGACATAACCTGGAAACAACCCAAAAGTCCACCAATACGTGAATGGATGTAGGCAAACAATGGAATACTACTCAGCAATAAAAACGAATGACCTGCTAGTACAGTCATCTCTCGGTATGTGAGAGGAGTTGACTCCAGGACCCCAGCACACACCAAAATCTACAGATGCTCAAGTCGCTTACATACATAAAAAGGCATCTACATATAACCTATGCACATGGTCCTATATACACGCATTAAACCATCTCTAAGCTATTACCCTACAGGACTTCATGGGCCTTCCCGGGACAGACTCCTCCTAAATATCCTCTGCTTCAGCTCCTCTCTGGAGTGCATAGATAACAGCATCTGAGGCACATCTCCTGAGTTGTTTTACAGATCTAAAACCACTACCAAATGGAAGGAGTTAACTACTAGATGACCATAAGCACATAGCCTCCAGATCTAACTGGCGCCTAAGGATTGAAAATATTAACCCCTATGACCCCACCCTGTTAACCTCACCATCAACCAATCAGGGAGCTGATCATACACCCTGGCCCATCCCCCTTTCACCTACCCTTTAAAAATGGGCTTTGCTGAAGCCCACAGGGAGTTCAGGTGCTTTGAGCACTGGCTCTCCTGGACTCCTTGCTCAGCAATAAATTCTGCACTTCCCTTCACTATCGCCTAGTATCACTAGATTGGCTTCATGCCCTGAGGCGGACAGACCCAATTTGGTCCAGTAATGGGTTATTTATAATACCTAATGTACATGCTATGAAAATAGTTGCTGGCATGGGGTAAATTCCAGTTTTGTTTTTTGGAGCTTTCTGGAAATTTTTTTTTCTGAATATTTTTTACATGTGGTTGGTTGAACCCAGGATACCAAAACCAGGGGTATGGAGGGCCAACTGCACATGCAACAATATGGCTGAATCTCAAGAGCATCATGCTGAGTGAAAGCTAGACACAAAAGAAAACACTGTGGGATTCCATTTATAGAAAATTTTAGAAAAAGCAGAACTACAGTGACAGAAAGCAGATCAATGGTTGTCAAGGGCAGAGGTGCAGGGGAAGACGGACAGAAAAGAGGCCTGCAGGAACATCGTGGGGTGATGGAAGGCTCTGTATCATGACTGCAGTGACGGCCACCTTACTGTCAGAACTCAAACTGTAGACTTAAAACTGGTGAATTGTACCACGTGTAAATTACCCCTTAATAAAGCTGCCTTCTAAAAATTAAAGTGAGTCTTCTAAAATACACCCTAGTTAAAAACCTCTGTGTCTACATTTATTTTCCACAGTCCTAATTCATATTTTCAGTTCTATGGTAATTCAGTCCTATATAGAGTACTTATAATAATGTGTTTCTTATAATAATACAAATCCTCTGACTGGAAACAATACACCAATACACAGAATTGTTTTATTTCCAGAAACCTTATTAATGCAACAATGTGTTACAATGTGTGTGAACTTTGTTATTATCAAAATGGTAGTATCTTGATCACGGTAAGTAAGTAGTATGTCTCTGATTCCACCGGAATAGCAATTTCATGTACTCAGATAAAAAAGTTCTTTGGGAACGTCTTAAATGAAGACCGCAAACTCCAAAAGGTAAATGCTGGCCTGCCTTTCAGACACTGTACCGATGTGGAACACAAAACAAGGACTTTCTCCTTAACCTTACTCCCTTGGGATTGACATATCTCCTTTTCTTTATGCCCACCCCAACCTGAGTACCTAACATATATGATACTTTTATGTTGACTCCTTCAAAAAGTAGTGCATAAATGGAACTGCTGTCACCGAAAAACTCACTTCCTAAACAATCTATATTCAAACCAACTTTATACTGTTATCACAATTTCCTTAATCCTGCTACTGCTAAGTCACTTCAGTCGTGTCTGACTCTGTGCGACCCCATAGACAGCAGCCCACCAGGCTCCCCCATCCCTGGGATTGTCCAGGCAAGAACACTGGAGTGGGTTGCCATTTCCTTCTCCAATGCATGAAAGTGAAAAGTGAAAGTGAAGTTGCTTAGTCGTGTCTGACTCTTAGCGACCCCATGGACTGCAGCCTACCAGGCTCCTCCGTCCCTGGATTTTCCAGGCAAGAGTACTGGAGTGGGGTGCCATTGCCTTCTCCTTAATCCTAGTAACCAGAAATATACACACAAGTTGCAAGCCTTAACCTGTTAAGCCAACCCTATTAATCCTTAGCTGGGGTAAACCTATGAAGGTCTACTTGGAAACCACAAGATAGTATATTAATGTATGTTGCCTGTGGTTCCACACAAGTTTGCTGAGTTTCAGAATGATCATGCTATAATGCAAGGGAGAAAAGGTTGAAGGCAACTAATTTCCATTCACTTATTATTAGTCTTAGAAAAGATGATTAACTATGACAGTTCTACTAACTTACCGACTCACTTTCCAAAAAATTAAGGATATTTCCAGCTAAATACAGTAATTATCCAAAGATTAGTGGCCAGTGATTAATTTATCTTCTTAAGTGACCATAAATAATAGGGATTACATTGCCTTGACATTTTCCATAACCCATTCTCAGTTGCCACCAGACACCCGAAGTCATCATGATGAATTGGAGGAAGAAGACAAATTAATTGGATTAAGCATTACTTTCATCCGATTTTTTTCCCCCCAAAGAGTAACAGTCTGCCTTTTGCTTTAAGTGTCTCAATATTTGTTTCCTAGTCAAAACTACAAAAAATAACTACCACTAATTATATACCAACTCATTATAATTTTGTTAGCATACACATAACAAATGAACACTAAGTTACAGAAACCAGTGTATTTTGAAGTCAATACCAAAAAGCATACACTGTTCTTTTGCTATTCCTAACCTTTGGTATTAGCAAATCTCTCTGGTGTGTTGGCATGAGATTTAAAAGACTATATGGCTCCTGTTTCTCAAACTCAGAGGGAAAAATACTTGACTTGGGACTTCCCTGGGGGTACAGTCAGTAAGAATCCAGTTGCCAATGCAGGGGTCATGGGTTCAATTCCTGATCCAGGAAGATTCTACGTGCCACAAGCAACTAAAACCTCTGCACAGTAACTACTGGAGCCTTCGCTCTAGGGCCCAAGAGCTGTGGCTACTGAAGCCCATGCTCCTAGAATCTGTGCTCACAATGAGAGAAACCACTGCGATGAGAAGTCCATACACAGCAAAGAGTAGTAGCCCGCACTCGCTGCAACTCGAGAAAGCCCACATGCAGCAACGAAGAGCCAGCACAACCAAAACAGATAATTAATCTTTTTTGAAAAAAAAACTTGATTTGCCCTTCCTCTTACCTCCCCTCCCCACGATTACTGGATATCAAACTGACTTGTCAGCAGACCAGTACTTCAGTTCACGCCAGTAAGCACAACAGCAGGCAAGATCAAAATACTGCCTTAAATCCTGACACGTGCTTTAATATGGACCTTGTAAATGAAGTCAAAAGGTACTAAAGATGAAACAGTTACTGGAAGGAAGGAGATGGGGCACGGGTGTCTTGGCTTATAAAACAGGCAGATACTGTCTTCTTGCACAACCATCAATTAAATTCCCTTTCACCCACCCCCTGCTTTTACTGGTTCTTCCTCCAGGGTCACTGTACTTCCAGCACCTTCAGCTGGGCTTCCATCACAAGAGATCAATTCCCGGACCTGAATTCTGAGCGATTACAGCACAGCACGTGAGTCCATACACACGCCCACACACAGGGACTGGACCAACCTACTCCGTAACAAGAGTGTCTGACCTATCTCAAGTGTGTTGTCCATCCAAAGCACTGTGACATTATCTTACCTGAGACTCACTGCTAGGCTGCGCGACAGGAAACCAAGGTAAAAACAGACCAATATGTAGCCAGGCGTTCTTTTCCCTAAAAGAGAACTAACTCCATTTCTGGGCAACAAGCACCACAAGACATATCCTCCTTGCAATCAAACCTCAGATGTCTGGCGTTAACATGCCACAGACAAGTCCTATTTCTTAAGAAACTGTATAATATACTCCACCCTAGTCCTAGTCAACAGAAAACTTAATTTCATTTATACTGCTTTTCTAGTAGCTTTCCTAGACAAATTTTTTAAAGAGTGAGCCTACACTGTTTTCATTATGAGGTGGCTGACTCAGTTCCTAGGCTCAGAAGGCTGATCTATAAGATAACAACACCTTTCTGTTGAACAAGTTTTCCACCACTATCAATACTTTACAATTAGAATTATACAAATGAATGGAAATGATTCTAAGCTACTCTCACCACAGGCTCTCGGTCTAGAACATCTGGAAAGTAAGACTTAGAGACCAGCTTAATCCATTGTATCGTTAATGTAGAAACAGCAAATGCCAATAGTCTCAGAAGACATGTAAAACTGAAGGCGGGGCAGAAACTAAGTCTTGGGACTAAGTTTTGAAAATACTTAAGACAATGTTAATAAAAAATACAATCTAAACTTTCAAAAGTTGCAAGTCTTAGAGAAATCTAAATGCGGAAAAGATTTTAAGGATGAAGTTGTGTTATTTTAAATAACATGATTTCAACGGAAACCAACTAAGCTACCTAGGAGCAGCCTCCGAGGCTTGAGACAGAATTTCTAAGTTTCTATTATTATACCACATTCCTCTTAAAGACACAGGCTCTTTCCAAAGTTCTACCTCTGGCCTCAGCTTTGCTCTGAGGCTCCAGATTCAATTTCCAGTTACCTGCTTGACATCATCCCCTGATGTCCTCTGGCATTTCACAATCCTGTCTAACAACTGGAGTCAGCCTTTGCCTATCAACTCCTCCTCCGCACGCTCCTGGTCCTATCAGTGGCACCATCCAGCACTGTCTGCACCATTTGTAGGGCCAAGTACAAAACAAAAACGTGGGGCTCCTGGTTCAAAATTCAGACGCAGTCCCCAAGCAAAGGCATCATCTCAGTTTCCATGACACTGTCCACACCCATCACTTGCCAGACTACTTGATTTGTCTTTTCAAATGTCTCGAACCTACCCCTCCCTGCCCACTTCCATCACTGCGCTGGCTCTCAGCCAAGAGCTCTGAAACTGATGTTCCTCTTTCCTTCCCTCAGAAACCCAGTCATAATTCTCAAGGCACACTTTTCAGAAATCCTTAGAATCTGCCCACTGCCTATTAAATCACATCCAAACTTCTTAACTTGGCACTTAAATCTTCCCCTCCCCATTCTTTTCTGGCCTGATCTTCTGGGGGCTTTCCTCTACAAATCCTGGGCTCCAGCCAAACCAAATTCTTTGTCATTTATTTAAAAAGCCCAGTGTGTTGCTGAGTATAATGAACCTGGGTCCTGACCCCAGAGACTGAATTCAAACCCACCTTCAGTTGCCCATCTGAAACATGAGGTTCATAACAGCAAGTATCCCACAGGATTAATAAAGCAATAAAAAACATACAGTAAGACATTTATTATTAGTGTGTATCCATCCCAGGGATGCCTATTCTGCTAAATCTGCTGAAGAAAATTACCAATCCTTTGAAGTCTTAACTCAAAAGCTACCTCCCAAATGCCTTCCCTGATCATCTCAGTCAGAAGCCATTTTGCCTTCCACTAAAATCCAATACTGTGTTTATGCCACATTTAACATGGGTGGCATACTCTCTCCAAGTTACTGATGTACACAGCATTTTGTCTTTCCTCATAACCTCCCAAGAGTATGGAATATGCCGAATTCCTTTCTGTTTCTTGCATGGCCCTAATACATAGTTTGTGCTCAAATGACTTTTACATCATTTTTAAAAATAAATCATTTTAAACATACACCCAAATCAATGAATTAAAGCTAATTCCATAGAATTAGCTGGGTCTGGAAGAGACTGAGGCAAGGCCACAGCATAGATGGAGAATGAGACAGAGCTGCTCGTGCAGACTCGAGCCTCTCAAGGACAACGTGTCACCTAAAGAAGTCCTCATGGCCAAGCCTCCCAGATGGCTAATTTCCATCCTCACTCCCACCCCCACAAAAGGCCTTGATCAACACCTAGGCTGGGCTTAGAGCGCAGAGGAAAGGGAACAAGGGCCTGCCTCACCTGCCAAGGTGTGTCACGTGAGAATCTAAGGACCAGGATAATCTTGGGCCTTTCTAGTGTTCCCACCTGTGGTTAAGAAAGTTTTACTCTAATATTTTCATTGGTAGGTGTCTTCTTGTATTTCCAGATGCCATTTACTGCTTCTAAAGGGCTCAAAAACTGGGGAAATACATGGCCCTAAAAGCAAGGGACTATGACTTCAACTAATTTTTTAAAATACCACTAGCAATTATCAAAGTAACAAATATTAATAAAAATAAAACCTAACATTGGTAGGGTTTTCAGGAAGTCAGTATACCACTGTTGCACAGTAAACGGATTCAAGTTCTCTAAAGACAGTTTGACAATGGGAAGGCATGGCAATCTACTCCAGTATTCTTGCCTGAAGAATCCCCATGGACAGAGTCAACAGAGTCTCAGAGTCAGACACTACTGAGCAACTAAGCACAACAAACGTCATTATAAAGTTGTTCATGCCCTTTGAACGAGTAATCTCACTTTTGGACATATATGCTATGGAAGCAATTCGAAAAAGGAGGAAAGAATTTGTTCAAAGATGTATACAGATATGCCATTTACACTGCATAACACAGCCTGCACTTCAAACACCCAGCAAAGGAGGCTCAGCTGAGTAATCTAGGATAGAGCAGTATGACAGCCAAATGTCACATTTACTGAAAATATGAAGCAGGTTTCACTATCTGATAAAGAAAAATGTATCTTAAAAGGAATGTCCACAGAGAAACAGAAACAAAATAGTCACATATAAATCTACGAATCCTTCTTTCCAATTCTGAAAGTCCAAACCCAAAGTCTTCAAGATAGAATCAATACTCACTTGGAAGTAAAACAGGACCTGAACTGACATGAGCTACTTATGGTCTCTATTTGTCCCAATTACTCTGAACAACCATACGTTTTTTGGAAAAACATCTATTAGATTACAGGGTGCTGCCTCAGACTCCCGGAGGGGGAAGAGTGTGTTTAAAAAAAAATGTGTATGAACCTTTTTTTTTTAATCCAAAAAATTCTGACCCCAAAACACATATGGCCCCAAGAGTTCCAGATAAGGGACTGTGGCTCTGTACTAATGACATCAGTTGTAAATTTAAAGAGTTCAGGTTTGGTATTCCTTGACTTTGTTGAAAAAAGTGTTTGAAAGGAGTCCATTCTCTCAGGAAGATTCCTTATAGTGCTATATCTGCAGGAGTGTATGAAAAGACAAACCATATCCCTCTCCAAATAATTACAATTCCAAACCAATCAAACTGAACTCATCATAATTTCTTTTTGCTTGGATTCCAGAAGATTTCACATTTCTGGAAAAGGGTCAGTCTTCTGTTCTACTGAGCATCACTTACACACACAAGTTTGTTCAAAGAAATGATAAACACATTTTATAAAGAACACTGAGCTAAAATTTAAGTCATTTAAAAGCATTACTTAAAAGCTTTTAGTTTAAATGATCATTTAATATGCAACCATTTTTTCCAAGTTGTTTTTTTTTTTTTTTCCTGATGGCAACACATGTGTCTTTGAGACTTTTCTGGTGGTCGGCAACAAAATGTGCGGAAATGCTCTATTTGTCTTTGCTCCCATAGAAGCAGCCTGTATACCATATATACGTAAAAACCACCAAACAAGGGGATTTTAGATTAGTAATTATACAATATTCTGGATACAATTATGCATATAAACACAAAAATTCATCTATTATTTCTTCTGACCCTCCTCGAGTCCCTCTACACCCATCCCCAAAAAAGAGATACATAAATAAGAATTCCATGTGCCATATCTGTGTGGGGCTCAAGTGTGATTAGCACTAGTCTTAGCAACTGTCCGTCTGACATTAAACATCTCCATTTTGATCCAAAATAAAACGTGGTCAAATAATGTTGTTGTTATTGTTTAGTTACTCAGTCGTGTCCAACTCCTTGTGACCCCATGGGCTGTAGCCTGCCAGGCTCCTCTGTCCATGGGGTTTTCCAGGCAAGAAAAACTGGAGTGCATTGCCATTTCCTTGATGTGATTTGAAATCAGTTCTCTGGGACTAATCTGGTGGTCCAGTGGTTAATATTCTGAGCTTCCAATGTACGGGGCATGGGTTTGATCCCTGGTCAGGGAACTAAGATACCCCAGGCTGCAGGGCGTGACCGGAAAAAAAAAAAAAACCCTTTCCTCCTAATCTGTTCGTATATGATTAACAAAAGATTTTCATTATAAAAATAAAATCAGTTCCATTTATTAGTTCTAGACCATTTCATAATTAACATCTTTCTCTTGAGAAGAGAGAGACAAAACCTAGCAATTACAATGAAAATGCCATATATCATTTATTCCTATAAAACCACTTAATCTTAGGGCAAGTTTACTATTACAGTCATTAAAGTTAATATTCTAATGTTAATAGTTATTTTTAATATTAATATTTTTACTATTATAAAAGCAACACTTGTTCAACAAAGCAAAACTAAAAGCTACATATCTAAAAACCTGGCAGCGGGCGATAACTTCAGAGTTGAGGAGTTGTTGCCAAAGTTCAAGTGTTACACTACTATAGAATAACAACGGCAACTTTCTGCCCCCATCTGCACTAAAACATCAATTAACTTTGTGGAATGCCATTGTTTAAATAACCATTGACAATGTGAATCCTTTGAGATGCTGCCATTTGAAATTGGAACGTAAACTGAAATCTAATAAAAAGGATAATTAAACAAGATGAAAAGGTTTTCACTATTAAAACCAGTCACCAGACTAACCCGCTTGACTCTGGCATTAATACCTATCTACCCAGAAAAGTCAATAAATACATCTGCTTAATGAGCAGTGGTTTTCTACTCTCATGAAACGTATTTCAGAACTGGTTTTTGGATCGAGTCTAAGTCAGTCACAAGACTAAATAATTTTTTTACTTTCTGAACACATGCAGAGCACTGTTGATGCAATTTACTCCTCAGCCAAAAAAAAATGGGTAACAGCTGAACCACAGATCAATGCACCCTTCCCTGAGTTTTATACACTAATTTAACCGCTGACCTTTCATTTGGATTTAACTAATGATAGAAAAGCATGCCTTGAGCTCAATTCAAAACTCCAGTTACTGATTCTCAAGTTGGGGGGCTGTAGGAGGAAGGCAGGCTGGTTTCCACTTACTAATAAGAGCAGATCTAAGAGGCACACTTAGTTTTGAAAAGCATATTCACTATTATAACTTTGTCTTTAAAAACAAACAAACAAAAAAGAATCCTAGGAAAATCCCTGGCAGTCCAGTGGTTAGGACTGGGTGCTTTCACAGAGCTGGCCCAGGAACTAAGATAGCACATGCGTCGAGGTAAAACTGAAAAAAAAAAAAAAAAAA
>SJYW01047762.1:100767-117955 GCA_006410735.1 Raphicerus campestris
CAAAAAAAAAAAAAAAAAAAAAAAAAAGAATCCTAATTACAATAATGCCAGTAAAAGTAATGTGACAAAACCTTAGCTGGTGGAAAAACATAGAGAATGGCTTCATCTTCTGGGTATTAGGGAATCTCAAAAGTTAAATTACCCTTGGAGGGGTGTATCAAAATTGTCAAGGGCTATGAAAAGACTTTTACCTTTGGGAACAAAGGGTCAGAAACACTGCTTTAGTCCACATACATTATTTCAAATATTTATTTCCTGTGTTTCCCCATAATTAAAAATTAGTGAAATGCAATAGCCAAGAAATAGAAACAATCTATCAATAAATATCCATTGACAGATAAATGCATAAAGATGTGGTACATATACATCATGGAGTACTACTCAGCCATTAAAAAGGATGAAATAATGCCACTTGCAGCAACATGGACACAACTAGAGACTGTCATACTAAGAGACACGAGTCAGAATGAGAAAGACAGATACCATGCGATATCACTCATACCTGGAATCTGAACTAGGACACAAATGAACCTCTCTGTGCTGAAGCTCCAATACTCTGGCCACCTGATGTGAAGGTCTGACTCATTAGAAAAGACCCTGACACCAGGAAAGGCTGAAGGCAGGAGAAGGGGACGACAGAGGATGAAACGGCTGAAGGCATCACCAACTCAATGGACGTGAGTTTGAGCAGGCTCCAGCAGACAGTGAAGGACAGGGAGGTCTAGCGTGATGCAGTCCATGGGGTCGAAGAGAGTCAGACACAACTGAGCGACTGATCAACAACAACATGAAACAGAAACACGGACATAAAGAACAGACTGATGGTTGCCAAGGGGGAGAGGGCTGAAGGAGTGGTGGAGTGAAAGGTTGAGGTTGGCAGATGTACGCTTGTATACACAGAATGAATAAACAACAAAGTCCTATGTAACACAGCAAACTATATTCAATATCCTATGAGATACAATAATGAAAAAGAATACCTTATATAAATATATAATGAAATCACTTTGTTATACAGCAGTAATTAACACAACATTGTAAATCAACTATACTTCAATTTTTTTAAAAATTAGTGAAATGAAAAAAAGGCTTCCAACTTGGAATAAGGCAAGCCACCTCCTCAGTTCCCTAGTTTTAGTGCCTACAGGCAAGGTGGGATCTAGGCATTTTGCTGTTAATGAAGATGGCCTAGCTAAGAAGGTTTGCTCACACACATGTGGTACAGAGATGACTAACAGCACTGCTCTCCTCCGTTAACCCAGTCCTGGGTGGTGCTGCTACCCAGTTCCCAGGAGGGTTGCAGTTGCTCCTTTTAAAACGCTGCCAATAAAAATACCCACAGTTCCTGCCTGTGTGGCAACAGGCCAGGTGGGTGCTCAGAGCTGGGGTGAGCCAATTGTCAGAGCAGTGTCTGGGGTTTAGCTTGTTTTTGTTAAAGTTTATTTATTTCACTTCAAAATGAGACCAGATCTCTAGCTGGGTTATGCTAACTCTAAATGGGATGGACTGGACGACCTCACAGGATTTCTGGTAGCCTGGATAGGAAACACTACACAGGTGCTAGAGAACATTTAGGTAAATACACAGAAAATAGTTTCAAGGGGATAAAAGGCCATCTCGAGACAACTTTAACAGAGGGACAGATTTTTGTCCAGCTAAAAAGATGCTCTTACATTCAACTTAATGAATGTAAATACTGATATGTCGTCCAACCTTAAACTGTGCAAGTTGCAACTTTATTATCTATAAATGAGGTAACAACACACTACAAGGCCACTCTAAAAAATAAAATCAAGTAATGTATATGAAAACCCTTCCTTTATGGTCTACACAAATTATCACTTGAACAAATATGGGTTATCTTAAACAGAATGCTAGATTAGGATGGGTTGGAATTAGGTTCTCTGTCTTCCACTCTAAGCTGAATTCATAATTCGTTTGAATTCATGCTACCCCCAAAACATTCCATGTGCATCAAAAACATAACAACAGTTGTTAAAAAAAAAAAAAAAAAAAGCATTTTTTATTCCACAGCTGTGATCCAAGAAATAAAATAGCCAGGCCATTTCATCAGAATCTTATAAGGACCAACAACCACACTAAAGAGAGGAAGTGGCCCACACATAGAGGCAAAGAAGCAAGTCAGACTGGGAAAGTGCAAGACCTCCTCCGTCCAGGCTGGAGTGTAAAGTGCAGGAAGGGGGAGTGTCTTCCCTGGTGGTCCAGTGGTTAGGACTCAGTGCTCCCACTGCAGGAGGTCTGGGATTGATTCCTGGTCAGGGAACTAAGATCCCACATGCTGTGCAAGAAGGGAGAGCAGTGAGAAGCAAGGTTATAGGGTCAGGCAAGGGCCAGTGCTCAAATGACTCTGGTTTTCCCAGAATTAATGGCTTTTAAACAGAAAAACGATATGGTCTAATGTTCTAGAAAAATCACTCATGTGTCTAAACTGAGGACCAGTAGACCCGTTAATAGGTTTTGACAGTAATTGAGGCCAAAAGTTAATAAAGGCACAAATTAATGCACGGCACTAAAGGATAAGATGGGGATTACTTATGAGGCATTAAGGAGCTAAACACAAAAGGACCTTGTCTGATTTAACAAAATAGGAAAGAGAAATAAGAAATTAAGATGGAGACTAGGTGTTTGACGTGAGCAACTAGAGGTGTGATACACTAAGAGAATTCAGAAGGAAGGCTGCATCTACCCACAGGTGACCTGATGTTTTTGATGGTAGGTGAAAATGCTATGTGGGGTGGCTAAAAAATGAGGTCGTTTTAGTTAAGTATGACATACTTGGGGCTTCCTGGTGGTTCAGTGGTAAAGAATCCACCTGCCAAGGCAAGAGACTTGGGGTTCCATCCCTGGGTCAGGAAGATCCCCTGGAGAAGGAAATGGCAACTTACTCCCATATTCTTGCCTGGGAAATCCCATGGACAGAGAGCCTAGCAGGCTGTAGTCCACGGGGCTACAAAACAGTTGATCACAACTTAGCAATTAAACAACAATATACCTGTGCATCCAAATGGAATTTTCCAGAAATAGGTAACACGGGTCCTGAACACAAAGAAATTTGGAAATAACAACCCCAAGATAGTGGTTTGGGCCACAGGGCATACGNCTTACTCCCATATTCTTGCCTGGGAAATCCCATGGACAGAGAGCCTAGCAGGCTGTAGTCCACGGGGCTACAAAACAGTTGGTCACAACTTAGCAATTAAACAACAATATACCTGTGCATCCAAATGGAATTTTCCAGAAATAGGTAACACGGGTCCTGAACACAAAGAAATTTGGAAATAACAACCCCAAGATAGTGGTTTGAGCCACAGGGCATACGCGACACCCAGGGGAGGCAGGAAAAGTGAAGCAGGCACAGAGCCTGGGACTAAGTCTCAAGGAACTGCAACACGGATGCAATAAGAACCATATAAAATAATACGGCAAACTACATCAAGAGTGCAGGGTACAACTCCTCTCAAAAGACACCTCAACATCTCTCCCGAAATAATCCCTACACTATTTCTGGCTGAGTTGGTTCTTTTGGCAGTTAATTCTACTGATAAAAATCCCATGATAAAACGCCACAGGAATACTCATATTGTTGTACTTAAGCAGAATTCACTTTACACTTTTATGCTAAGGGCTTTATTTTGGTGGAAAAACCTGTCTGCACAACTAACCATTTCTGTGTTATAGGAAAGTTTCTAAATTCAGAAACATTCTGGAAATGGAGTATGAAATGCTCATACCATGCTCATTTCTTTCCAAAATTCTGAACTATTTTTGTGGTCTAACAACTTATTTTAACAGGCAGTTTAGATTAATTCATGGAATAGAAAGTTGAATGTTTTAAGATGGAAAAGAATGAAGCAAATTCAAGACTTATGACATCTGCCGTAAGAGAGTTTTCTTGGCTTTTCAACCTCTCTTTGAATGCAAATAAGTCAGTCATGTTCCTTATAGTGAAAGATGTGTACAGTATGGGACCATGAATCAGATCATTTGTTCACTGTAACCATCTTAACAAAGCACCACTACTGAAATACTTTCCTGTAACACAGAAATGGTTAGTTAAGCAGACAGGTTTTTCCGCCAAAAACAAAGTCCTTAGCATAAAAGCCAGACATAGAAGTTCAGTTCTGAACTACAGCCAAAACCTCCTGTAAGTTCAGGTGTAGCACACAACTGCAGTATGTCTTTAAATATCAGCATAATATCAGTACATAAATGCAAAAATTAAAAAAAAAAGAAAGAAAGAAAGAAAGAAACCTTTAAGAAAAACTGACTGACTTAAAAATTTCAGAGGCGCCAGTAAGAGTATGTTGAGGACTTCCCTGGTGGCACAGTGGATTAAAATCTGCCTGCCAATGCAGGGCACACACGTGTGATCCCTTGTCCAGGAAGATTCCACATGCTGCGGAACAACTAAGCCCAATCGCCACAACTACTGAGTCCGCGCTCTCATCCACAACTAAAGAGCCCGTGTGCTGTGACTACCGGAGCCCGTGAGCCCCAGAGCCTGTGCTCTGTAGCAAGAGAAGCCACCACACTGAGAATACCTCGTACCACAACAAAGAGTAGCCCCTGCTTGCCCCAACTAGAAAAAGCCCACGCCAGAGCCGCACCAAAGCAACAGAGACCCAGGGCAGTCAAAAACAAATAAATGAATAAAGACCAAAAAAAAAAAAAGGCTATGTTGAGAGGTGTTGCAAGATGCATCCACCCCTCAATGCTACTAAAAATCCTACTTTGTGATTATGACTCTCTAAAGAGTAATCTCCTTCCATACAGGAAAAGTAGAGTTGTATTAAAAATGATAACCAAAGACCTTTTTGATAGCCCATTTTCCTTTAAAACTACTGAATTTTTTAATACCTTGATTTATACTTGGAATATCCAAAAGAAGATGATAATGTGCAGCGTTTCCCAAACTTTTTTAACCACAAGCCTCTACGTTAAAGAAAGGCTATTAAACAACACATTCTCAGAATTACTGGAAATAGCAGGGGTCTTCTTGACTCAGCCTCTGGACCAGAGTGACATAATTTCTTCAAAAGAATATCATTAGTGACCTTAAATACTAATTCTGAAAACATACGTGTTTTAAATAGATGTTTCTAAATATCAACATACCACTATTTTTTCTTTTTCCAAGAAGAAAGCAGATAAGTCAACTAGACTAATACACTAGTAAGATCTCAAGAGAGTGTTTTTTTAGAGCACTAAAAGAATCCTAGAATCTTTTTCAGTTTCATGGAAAAACTAAAAATAGGTTTTCCAATAATTATAATTTCTAAATTGTAATTGTAAGTTGTAATTTCTAAGGGAAAACAATGTTCCAGTTAACTGTAGTTATCTGTTTTAGTTTTCCCCAAAGTGTCTGATTTCCACCCACCTGGGCAAGAAGCATGCACATGTGAACAGATAAATCTTAGTTGAAGAGAGGTAACTCAAGCTCAGCTTGCTCCCTCTGATAGACCTTTCCAACACAGCAGTAAGTGCAAGGCATATATCTGAATGCCATGTCAGCAGCCAGGATAACGTGATGGGGCTGTGATGCACTCCACCGGAGTTCAGCTTTCTTCCCCTTTCCAAATCTTAATTTCACAAAATGAGATCTACTGCCACAGGGAAAGAGGCCATCAAACATTTTTCCCATCCTCCACCATTCGTGGGAATTTCCTTAGACTTTCAGCCTCCTAGTCTCCCCAAGCCTGTGTCCTGGTGTATGGCAAAGAGAAATATTCTATTTACTTTTGCATCCCATAGCAGATCAAAAGCTCCTTGGGGACAGTTGACCTTGTCTCTCTCAATTACCTCCTTCTATGCCCAGCACAGAGAGTGTCAAATACTGAGTAAACATTTGTAGAATGAATGAGAAGTAACATTCAGTTCAGTTCAGTTGCTCAGTCGTGTCTGACTCTTTGCGACCCCATGAATTGCAGCACGCCAGGCCTCCCTGTCCATCACCATCTCCCGAGTTCACTCCGACTCACGTTCATCGAGTCAGTGATGCCATCCAGCCATCTCATCCTCTGTCGTCCCCTTCTCTTCCTGCTCCCAGTCCTTCCCAGCATCAGAGTCTTTTCCAATGAGTCAACTCTTCCCATGAGGTGGCCAAAGTACTGGAGTTTCAGCTTTAGCATCATTCCTTCCAAAGAAATCCCAGGGCTGATCTCCTTTAGAATGAACTGGTTGGATTAAGATGTGTAAACTCACTTATATCTTAGAATGAATTTCTCCATGCCCGTTCCTGAGAAACTGTGGGAGGATCATCAGTGGCACAGAAAGAGATAAGAGAGCCTTGAAGAGCAGAAATAAAGCCTGAGGAAGTCTCCTCTTCACTTAACATCTGGAAATAGTGTCCTGCTACGGATCAGTCTAAAGGAGTCTGGTTCTTCAAAGGAAACTCCAGACTCTGGCTTGAATGCCATAAGAAATTATCTTGCTTTCCAATGAACATCTCCCTGTACTTCAAAAATTTTTTTCTTCTTTTTAAATTTTGGCTGCACCACTCGGCTTGCAGGATCTCAGTTCCCCAACCAGGGACTGAACTTGGAGCCACCGCAGTCAAAGCGCTGAATCCTAACCAGTAGATCACCAGGGAACTCCCAAAAATCTATTTCAATGAGACATTAACAACTGGCAATTGCTTACTGACAGCCAAGTGAGATCAAGAAACAGAGATTCTGATCTTTCAGACTTCTTTTCTAACTCCAGAATTCCTATATAGTTATCAAATTTCTAAAGCTTGAATTAATCAAACAAAGAATGATGCATTACCAAAATGTTATCCAACCCATGTAATATGATCAGTCATTAAAAACCTAGCTTCTGGAGTCAGATAAACCTGAGGTTGAACCCTGGTTGTCCAATGCTTACTTAATCTCCATAAGCCTGAGTTTCCACATCTGAAAAGAAAGATTAAATAAAGCCTATCTTATGCAGTGACACTAAGTTTTAAAATAGGAAACATGGAACGTGCTTAGCACTGGGCCTGGCACATGGGAGGTTCTCAAGCATCATTGATGGTTAAGAACCATCGTTTGGAAACCTAGGTTCCCATTCCACCACCACCTCCCTGTGTACCCTTGAGCTTATAAGTATGAAGAAGCTAATGAGCACGTGGAGACAGAACGAACTGATCTCTAACAGCGGAATTATCAATCATGAACAAGGTAATAGAAAATGGACCAAAACTTTGAAAAATTAAGTCTTAAATAATTCCAGATATGTTTTATGTTGTACCTGAAGCTAGCACACATTTGACCACAGATAACTCAGCATTAGAATATCAAAATAAAAAACCTGAAGAGTCAAACTTCAAAGTAAGCATTCTCAAACCCTTCAGTACCTGTTGTTGATACAGACTTCATATGAAACACCTGTACGTACTGTGTGAGAGAGAGCGCATGAGCAGAGGGAGATGGAGACGGCCAGGGGAAGAAGGGAGGGAGGAGGGGAGCAAGAGAGACACTAAATGAGGGACGAGACAGAGAAAGGGAAGAAGAGAGGGAGAGACAGAAAGTGGGGGCAGAGAGAGAAAGAAAAAGAAAGGAGGGAGAGCTGGCAGAAGGGAGGGAAAAAAGGAGGGAAAGACAGAAAGGGGGGCAAGAGTCTAAACATTAGTTGGCTTAAAGGCTATCCCGTCTCCATTTTTTAACCAATGAGGTGACCTCAGACCTTAAAGTTTATCTGCTGTACATGTTTCATGCATCAACCAAGTACAAGTACAGGCCATTGTGCCATCTCACTGGGGTGTTACACAGGGCCACTACAGGGACACGGGCGCCTCTGCAGGAATTAGATAAACAGCACCCAGAGCACAGGCTGGTTCTCAGTCGGCACTGACCCTGAGCAGTGCACACCTTTGTGCAAGGGCACAACCAACCAGTCAGGCAGACCAAGTCTTCACTATCTAGCGTGCACACCTGCATACCTGTTTGTGTAGTATACACCCACACATACACAAACAAGACTGGAAAGCCATCAAGGCTGAGTAAATGAAGATATTCATCAAAACTGAAAATACAGAGTTTCAAAAAGTTGAAGAGAATGGGTCCCTGTGGCCTCCCTACCCTTCAGCTACCCAGAATCGGGCTATCATCATTGTCACTGGGAATCTTTGGGACTGAAGAGAGAGAGCCTTCGATATCACAAAACTCTTGATTCCTGATGAAGCTACGGTCTCTCCAGCAACTGCTTGCTCACTCACTCGGTCTCTCTCCAAAAAAAGTTAGGAAGGAGAGAAAAATAAGACTTTCCACAAACAACAATCGATCTACTCACCTGAGTTTGCAAAACCTGTGGTAGACAAATGAGTATTTTGTTTTGGTGTTCTGACTGCAATAAAAGTGTAATCCCAGGCAAGAATTTACTAAATGCTGAAAGAACTAGTCTTAAAATGTGGACTCTGAATTCTGCTTCAGTGCCCTTTTCTCTCCCAGATGCTGGCTACTCAGAAAATACACAAAGTTATTTTTGTTTACTAATGCATATGCATATCTATCCTGCCGAGCAAGTACATGGTATTATATTTTGAACACTTTTGTACCTAGCTCTGTGACCTGAGGAACACAACAGCTTTAAAAGCTACTGAAGGAACAGAAATTCCAGGTTAAATATGGTACCTGATTCACACATGCAAGGAGACAATGTACAAGAATATGCATGGTAGCACTGTCTGTGGTAATTTTCAAAGTAACCTAAATGTTTATTAAAGAAAGAAAGCATATAAAGTATAATATATTCATACAATGGCAAACTAGGCATTAAAATGTAAAGAATTTAAGCTACCAGCTCATACTATGAAGTTATTGGGATAAACTGCAAACACAACGCAAAATAGAAGAAAAGCTCCAGAACAATATAATACTCTTTAATATCAGTCTTTAAAACTCCCAACATTACCTCTCCTTTAGAATCTGCTATAACAGACTAGTATTTTTTTTTGTATGCACACTAAAGAGATAAGAAAAACACACTAAAAATAACTGAAAATTAAAGTTAAAAAAAAGGACCATATGTCACTGTTGTTTAGTCACTAAGTCACATTCGACTCCTGTGGACTGTAGCCCACCAGTCTTCTCTGCCCATAGGATTTCTCAGGCAAGAATACTGGAGTGGGTTGCCATTTCCTTCTCCAGCGGATCCTCCCAACGGAGGGATGAAATCCAAGTCTCCTGCATTGGCATGCAGGTTCTTTACCACTGAGCCACCTGGGAAGCCCTCATTAACCACAGAGAGTTGCCCAAATGGCAAGGAGGGAGCATGTTTTAGTAATGAAAACCACTTGGCCCTTTAAATAAGATATGTTTCATCACCATTCTGGACTCATTAAAACACTTTATTTCAACAAGCTTCACTTCTGGCCAAAAAGGAGTTGATAACGCCTGCCTCGCAGGATGACATGAAATAATGCATTTAACAGAGTTCTACAGAAGGTCTTGGACTTGGTAGATCAGTTAATAATCATTTACAGGGAAAAAATGTTGAGTCTGCACCTTTTTCATCTAATTTGGTATAAAATGACAAAGAACACAACAGGAAAGGGCAACCCTTCACCTTCCTCTTCCCAGTCCCTGATCTGGCCGCCTCCTATGCTTTCTATATTTAGCAGAGTGACACCCCCTTCCCCCACCCAAAAAAAAAAAAAACAAAACAGCACGAAACCATGTTTCCTTCAGGGCTTCAGGGCTCCTAGAACTCCCGAGTCCTTGCAATACAGATCTTTCATCTCGCCAACTCCGCCTCCCCGCAACACACACAGTCCTCTGCAGCGCCGGGGGCAGAAGAACAAAAACCCAACCGTCACTTGTAAAAATAACGGAGCGGAGTAACTAACTGGCTTTGGAAGGGTCTGTTTGTTTTCAAAAATTAAGAGAAAGTCTACCAGAGACTCAGCCTCTATCCTGCATAAAGGGGAAGCAGGAAGATCTAGGCAAATAAGTTTTGTGACTTGTATCCAAATACAGTCCCTACATCTGGATTCAACACAAAGAAAGGCGCACGGAGGCCCCGGGAACCTCAGGGCTGCTTTTGCAATTGGACAGATCCACCCGTCACACAGAGGGACCCTCAAGGGCGCACCAGGCGGCGCAGAAGCTCGCTCCACACGCGGTATGCATCCCGCGCCCATCCCCCGGGGCTGGCCACGGCGGGCGCTGTGCCTCACCTGTCTTGAAGACCATCTTGTCATCGTCCTTGGACCCGAAGGTCTTTAGCAGGGACACGAAGAGTACCCCGCAGGCGTTCTGGATGCCAAACACCGACCCGTTGCACCACATGGCTGCTAGCATCACCAGCCAACCCCAGCCGCCCTCAGGGGGCTCAAGGGGCTCGGCGCCCACCGACCCACCCAGCTCTACTTCCACCTTCTCGGCCGCCGCCGCCTCCGGGCCGTCTAAGGGTCCCGCGCCGGGCAGCGGAGCGGCCCCCGGAGGCGCAGAGCCGGGCGGCTGCGCCTCGCTCGTCCCCCGCGCGGCGGCGGGCTCCTCCTGGGAGGGCACCATGGCCCGGGGCGGCCCCCTCGGGCGCCCGGGAGCTCGAGGGGTGCGAGTTCCCGGCTGGCTCGCGGAGGAGCCGCCGAGTTCGACGGGCGGGCTAGGGAGGCCGAGGCGAAGGCGGTGGAGTCCACCGTAGGCGGGCGGCGGCCGGCTTACACGCGAACCTCTAGGTCCACAGCCCCGCACCCGGACTCAGCAGGAGGCCGGACCGCCAGCTCTTAAAGACGCCCCCAGCCCCACCTCCTGGGGGCGTGGCCGGCGGCGGGACCTGCCCCGGAATCTCCTGGTGATTGGGCTTCGGGAGAACGCGGGGGGGCCCGCCCCCTCCCGCGGCGCGCGACCCAGGTGCCTGTGGGTGGCTCTATCTGCGCGCGCGCCTGCCGCCAGGCTTCCTCGTCTCCAGCGGGGGTCACAGATGTGCAGGTCACCCCGCCAGAAAGTGTTAACGGAAGGGGCACGTCTCCGCCTAGGCGCAGGCTACATTGGGTCATCGGGACCACAGAATGGGACCTTCTTTAGTCTCAGTCCGCTGACAGGCTGACCCGCAAATATTGTCCCTTTGTTTTCTTTTTGTTGTTGTTTTCTGGCGTTCACCTCTAATTACTAATTATAATACATAAGATATGTTATGCCAACTGCTGACTTAAAAAGGGAGTCAGAAAGATCAGAGGCCCTATTAATTTCTCCTACATTCGTATGTGATTTCCTGTGAATACTTGGCATATTGAACAGGCTCATTTTGGAAGACACAGACTGTTATATCAAAGTCTTCAAGTAACAAAAACATTTTTGACAGACAGCTAGAAAACATTACTTTTAAACTACAGCACAGTTGTTTGCACTTCAGGCAAAAACTAGCACCTATATTCAACTTCTCTGTCTCCTTAAAGCATGGAACAACCATATATGTAAAAGAAATGAAGATTAACTAGTTGTATAATATTGGGCACAATTCTTAATTTCTCAAATTCTTAACTTCAAAGTCAAAATATGCTAATTACTTTATGATGGAGTCCATAAATGAGTGTGTTTGATCACATTTCTGCCCCTACCGGTTCAAAAACTAGTAGGAAGAAGTCCTGGGATAGAATAGGAGTGTCACATAATAAGTGTTAAAATACATATACAACAAAGAGAAGTGGAATGGAGTCATTAAATTATCTTCAAAACATTAGAGAAAAGCTTCTGCAGCAAACAGCCTTTGAGCTGAGCCCTGAATCACACTAGGACCTTTCCTGGGCAAAGACAGAGGAAGGGTGTTCTAGGTAAAGAAGATAGCAGAAGCTAAGGGTAAGCAGGGAAGTTTGAGGAGCAGGGAGCAAAAATCAAGCATAATGTCTTAAGGATGGGATTAGAATGGTAAACTAAAGAATAGTCACACAAGCGCACAAAAATGAATGTAGAAGGATGTTATTCCAGCACTATTGGAAATAAAAAGTGGAAGCAAAAACATGCATCTGTACCACATAACCCTAAAAGTTTTGAAATTCACCTCTGTTGACTTTGAAAGTTATTTTATTGAGCAAAGTACATACACACACACACACAAAGGTATGGGTTATAGCACAAAATATAAAATAAATATCCATGATCTCTATTGATATAAGTAAATGATTAAGTATATAAGTAAAAGGGGGAATAAATACCTCCATGCCTGATTGTCTTTCACCTTTTTGGAATGATGAATTCTCACTCTATCTTCAAGGCTTGACTCTAAAATGAAGTTACCTTTATCAGTTCTTCCTCCAGACTTCCATACTTTATTTAAACAGTTTTTGCAATCAGCTGCAGAGTGTTTTTCAGTCTTCTTAATTAGAGTAAGAATTTTCAGACAGGTCAGATGATGTCCCATGGAGCTTTGAACCATAGCACAATGCACAGTGTAGGGGCACAACAAATAACTGTTGAACCAAATTGAATTGAATTTTTTTTTAATTAAAGAATCACAAAGCATGCAGTTGAGCACACCAACTTGGTCCCATGTTTTCAGGTGGAATATTTTCAATATTTTTTAAACAACATGAATTTGTTTTCCAGTTGTAAAAGTAATAAATGCTGGCTTTAGCAGTTCCATAAAAAATAATAAAAACTTTAAAATGTATTATTGCACCACTCAAATAACCTCTTTAACATTTAATAGTTTTTAATTATTTACATATTTATGGAAGATAGGGCATCCATTTTGTAACTGCTGCATATTTCCCCTATAAAATATGGTATAGCATCATCCAAAAAATTATGAGTCTTTTTACCCTTAATGAAAATTGCTTCATCCAAGATAATGAACAAAACATAAAGAAGCCCATTGAGATAAGGCTTTGCCATAGGCTATCTTCAAAGGTCCATTTGACTTAGATTTGTACATCTGCGATGTAATTTACCAGTTACCACATATTTATGAATCTTCAGGATTTGCTCACAAAGCCACAAATCTACTGTTTCCTTACAGTCTTTCTGTTGTTGTTTTCATTTTTACAAATTATTTTTTTACTTCCTTTTTGGATGCATAGGTCTTGGTTGCTGCACAGGGGCTTTCTCTAGTCTCAGCAAGCAGGGGCTGCTCCTCATAGAGGTGCATAGGCTTCTCATCGCCGTGGCTTCTCTTATTGCAGAGCACAGACTCTAGGCTTCATTAGTTGCAGCTCAGGAGTTATGGTTCCCAGGCCCCAGAGCACTGGGGCTTAAGTAGTTTTGGCTCAAGAGCTCTATAGCACAGGCTCCATAGCTGTGTAGTTCATGAGCTTAATTGCTCTGAGTCGTGTGGAATCTTCCAGGACAGGGATGGAACCCATGCCCAGCAGGTTCTTATCCACTTTACCACCAGGGAAGTGTCCTGTATTCTTACATAAAATCAGAATTACAGTGTTGTGGACTGACTCTTTACCTCCCTGCCAAAAAAAAATCACATTTAAGCCCTAATCCCCAGTACCTAGGAACATGACTGTATTTGGAGATGTGGCCTATAATAAAAGTAATTAAGTTAGAATGAGGCCATTTGAGTGGGCCCTAAACCAATCTGTTCTATTTCCTTATAAGAAGAGGAGATTAGGACACAGAAAGACATCAGTGAAAGGCTGTGTGAGGCCACAGGGGGAAGGCAGCCATCTGCAAGTCAAGGAAAGAGGCCTCAGAAGAAACAAATAAAAAAGCATTGCTGACACCTTGATCTTAGATTTCTAGCCTCCAGAACCATGAGAGATAAATTTCTATTTTTTGAGTAAACCAGTCTGAAATATTTTGTTATGGCAGCTCCAGTAAACTGACATACACTGTTGTTGCTGATCTAGTTACTAAGGCATGCCCAACTCTTTGCAACCCCATGAACTATAGCCTTCCAGGCTCTTATGTTCCCAGGATTTCCCAGGCAAGAACACTGAAGTAGGTTGCCATTTCCTTGTTCAGGGGAGCAACACAAGGGATGGAACCCATGTGTCCTGCTTTGGCAGGCAGATTCTTTACCTGGGACCCCAGAGAAGCCCCAACTAAGATACATAACTAAGAACAATTTTGAAACCTGCAATTTTTTACTTAAACCATGGTATCATAAATAACTCCCTGTGTCATTACATATTCTTCAAAAATATATTTAGTGGCTAAATAGGATTCAACTATAGAAACAGACCATAATTCATTTAATCATTTCCTATCATACCTGTACATATATAATGTATTTCAGGTTTTTCATCATTAAAAATAGCACTACAATAAACATCCTTACACACAAATCTTTACCAGCATCTGTGATCATTTTTTAGAATACATTTCTAGATGTAAGAAGCATATGAATATTTTAAGACACTAAACATGTTGATAAATTTGAAAGCAAAGTTGTCAATTTATACTCCCATGAGCACTGTATGAGAATGCCATATTAGTGCCCTTCAGGAAATGTGGAATAATAGAATTATTTTCATTTTTTTAGTTTTTTATGATTATTTTTAAAACCTGCCCATTTAAAATTAGAATGAAATCTCTTTATTGGCTTATTTTTTAAATCTTTGGTTATAAGTGACAAATATAGTTACTAATCATCTGTATATCCTTTTTTATAAATGCTGTCTTGATAGTCAATCTCCATATTTTCCAACAGGAAAATTGATGTTTTTCCTTATTATGTTTACTAATGCTTCTTATATAGGTCCCATGCCTGTCTCAGGATTATTTTCAGGCATTTCACTTTCATGTTTTTGTTGCTGGTGATGTTGTTGTTACTGATTTTGTGAATGGATTTTTTTCATGAGAACTTCTAACTGGTTGTTGCTAATACAGTTCACTTCCATTCAGTTCAGTCACTCAGTTGTTTCCGACTCTTTGTGACCTCATGGACTGCAGCACACTAGGCTTCCCTGTCCGTCACCAATTGCTAATACAGTAAAAAGCAATTAAGTTTTTATTTTTACTCTGATCTAACTTTGACAATAAAGCATTATCTACTGGATTAAGATAATGTATACCAGGCTAATTTAAAAAAATCCTTATCATTTTATAGCTAATTTAGATGCAGTCCTACATCTTAAATGGATACACTTTAATTATGTGTACACATTTACCCATTTTATATTCCTAACTGAAAGTAACTTCAACATTTCCTTTTTTCTAATGCAATGACTTCTTTCTTCAAGTATTTTATTTTTATATAAAATCTCTTTAAAAGCAAAATACTGTGCATCAGTGTTTATGCTGTTGATTGTTCCATAAGCCTTCTCAAACCCCTATTAGGGAATCCCAAACCAGGTTAAGAAGGTTGAATAATCTTCAGAGACGATGTCTCTAAACTACTCTATTCTGATGTCCTCCAACAGAAGACACAGGCTATCTTGGAATATCTTGGAATCAGAAGATAAATTTCTGTCACTTCACCATCACACATGACCCTGGCCCAGTCACTTGCCTATCTGCAGGTCAATGTTTGAGACCTAAACACAGTTCCTCAGGGTCTAACCAAATCCATCCACCCCACACTCCATTTTTCCATCATGACAGCACTGCCTGAGTCATACTGCAGTTCATCTCAGATATGTTTTAGTAACACTAAAGAGATTTGGGGAAACCCATTCTTTAGCAGCAATGTCTTTGCAAATGTTTTGAAATGAGAATTGTAGATTTGATACTCAATCAGCTTCTTTTGCAGAGGGTAACTCAGAAGTTAAAGCATCTGCCTCCGATGCGGGAGACCCGGGTTCGATCCCTGGGTTGGGAAGATCCCCTGGAGAAGGAAATGGTAACCCACTCCAGTATTCTTGCCTGGAGAATCCCATGGACAGAGGAGCCTCTTAGGCTACGTCCACGGGGTCACAGAGTCAGACACGACTGAGCGACTTTACTACTACAACATTGTGCAACTCTATCCCAAATTGTAGGAGTGTGTCCTCTTGGTGGCCTCTGGTTCTGCATGCTTTGTCCATCTACACCAAGTGTCCCCAAAGCATAACTGCCCAACACAGATCTGCTGACTTCAGCATCCCGCCATTTACACCCTGCTAATGTTGAAGCTTACTAAAAATGAAATTTACTGTCATGAGAAGGAAAAACATATTTAAATCTGGTAATGGTAGTTCTTCTCCCTGTGGTACAATGGAATTTAAGAGGGTTTTTGAGGAAGGAGATTTGAAATCCAGCCCTGACTCCACCCTTCACAAGCTGCCAACCCATGGTCCCAAGACTGTTGAGATGAAGTGGGAAAATGACCAGGAGCTGTCTGTGACCTGTGCCTCCCTGTGGAGAGGCTATGGCATTCTTGTTGCTGAAAGAATGTCCTTAGTTGTAAATTTTTCTTGGAATTATACTATATTTCTTCTAGAGAAGGGATCTTATTATTTTGTTTAACTGTCAGCTTAAAGCAAGACTCTCCTGAAGCATCACAGCAGAAACAAAGAGTATACGACCTGTGAGAAACTGTGTCCATGTATAGAAAAGCCCACATGATGTCATGGAGTCTGCTGTGTAACAACAGGGCTCATGGTTACACTTCAGCCCCTCCTCTCATTCTTAGTGGCTATGCTCAGCATGGGCTCAGTACAAAGACTGGCTGCTTGGGTTGAGGGTGTGGGGTGGTGTCATGGAAACCTGTTCTCTGAAATCACCATGGAGGTAAATCCTTATGGAGTGCCTTCTGCAGACACAGGAAAACCTAAAACACCAGGCAGAAGGAACCTCAGGAATCATGATACTTTTTAACTGTAATCCATAGTTAGAAACACATTCGATGTCAAACCCAGTACATACACTCACAGACACACACGCACATTGGAACAAAAATTTAACAAAGCAATTTTTTACAATAGTAAGTACAACCCTTCATTCTGATCTATTTTATTTCATTGAAATAATCTACTGACAATCTACTGACAAAAACTCTAAGCTGATTTTTCAACCCACTAATGACTTTTGATTTGAGGTTTGAAAAACACTGATCCTGTCCAATGCTTCCATCTTACAAATGAAGAAATCTGAGTCTCAGAAAAAGGAAATGACTGACTATTCCAAAAAGACATACATTTCCAATATGACAGTGGCAAGGAACCAGGTCTCCTGATCGTAGTCTTTCCTCAGAACCTTCTATTACTGCTCCTGTCTTCATGGATAAAAATGTCGCCTAACTCTATTTCAGAAACAAGAAAATAGTCCTGTATCAGAGAAGGGATGAAGGGTCCTCCTTTCTCATCCATCTGCCCTGGATG
>SJYW01047762.1:120127-161271 GCA_006410735.1 Raphicerus campestris
GTCTCCAGCGGGGGTCACAGATGTGCAGGTCACCCCGCCAGAAAGTGTTAACGGAAGGGGCACGTCTCCGCCTAGGCGCAGGCTACATTGGGTCATCGGGACCACAGAATGGGACCTTCTTTAGTCTCAGTCCGCTGACAGGCTGACCCGCAAATATTGTCCCTTTGTTTTCTTTTTGTTGTTGTTTTCTGGCGTTCACCTCTAATTACTAATTATAATACATAAGATATGTTATGCCAACTGCTGACTTAAAAAGGGAGTCAGAAAGATCAGAGGCCCTATTAATTTCTCCTACATTCGTATGTGATTTCCTGTGAATACTTGGCATATTGAACAGGCTCATTTTGGAAGACACAGACTGTTATATCAAAGTCTTCAAGTAACAAAAACATTTTTGACAGACAGCTAGAAAACATTACTTTTAAACTACAGCACAGTTGTTTGCACTTCAGGCAAAAACTAGCACCTATATTCAACTTCTCTGTCTCCTTAAAGCATGGAACAACCATATATGTAAAAGAAATGAAGATTAACTAGTTGTATAATATTGGGCACAATTCTTAATTTCTCAAATTCTTAACTTCAAAGTCAAAATATGCTAATTACTTTATGATGGAGTCCATAAATGAGTGTGTTTGATCACATTTCTGCCCCTACCGGTTCAAAAACTAGTAGGAAGAAGTCCTGGGATAGAATAGGAGTGTCACATAATAAGTGTTAAAATACATATACAACAAAGAGAAGTGGAATGGAGTCATTAAATTATCTTCAAAACATTAGAGAAAAGCTTCTGCAGCAAACAGCCTTTGAGCTGAGCCCTGAATCACACTAGGACCTTTCCTGGGCAAAGACAGAGGAAGGGTGTTCTAGGTAAAGAAGATAGCAGAAGCTAAGGGTAAGCAGGGAAGTTTGAGGAGCAGGGAACAAAAATCAAGCATAATGTCTTAAGGATGGGATTAGAATGGTAAACTAAAGAATAGTCACACAAGCGCACAAAAATGAATGTAGAAGGATGTTATTCCAGCACTATTGGAAATAAAAAGTGGAAGCAAAAACATGCATCTGTACCACATAACCCTAAAAGTTTTGAAATTCACCTCTGTTGACTTTGAAAGTTATTTTATTGAGCAAAGTACATACACACACACACACAAAGGTATGGGTTATAGCACAAAATATAAAATAAATATCCATGATCTCTATTGATATAAGTAAATGATTAAGTATATAAGTAAAAGGGGGAATAAATACCTCCATGCCTGATTGTCTTTCACCTTTTTGGAATGATGAATTCTCACTCTATCTTCAAGGCTTAACTCTAAAATGAAGTTACCTTTATCAGTTCTTCCTCCAGACTTCCATACTTTATTTAAACAGTTTTTGCAATCAGCTGCAGAGTGTTTTTCAGTCTTCTTAATTAGAGTAAGAATTTTCAGACAGGTCAGATGATGTCCCATGGAGCTTTGAACCATAGCACAATGCACAGTGTAGGGGCACAACAAATAACTGTTGAACCAAATTGAATTGAATTTTTTTTTAATTAAAGAATCACAAAGCATGCAGTTGAGCACACCAACTTGGTCCCATGTTTTCAGGTGGAATATTTTCAATATTTTTTAAACAACATGAATTTGTTTTCCAGTTGTAAAAGTAATAAATGCTGGCTTTAGCAGTTCCATAAAAAATAATAAAAACTTTAAAATGTATTATTGCACCACTCAAATAACCTCTTTAACATTTAATAGTTTTTAATTATTTACATATTTATGGAAGATAGGGCATCCATTTTGTAACTGCTGCATATTTCCCCTATAAAATATGATATAGCATCATCCAAAAAATTATGAGTCTTTTTACCCTTAATGAAAATTGCTTCATCCAAGATAATGAACAAAACATAAAGAAGCCCATTGAGATAAGGCTTTGCCATAGGCTATCTTCAAAGGTCCATTTGACTTAGATTTGTACATCTGCGATGTAATTTACCAGTTACCACATATTTATGAATCTTCAGGATTTGCTCACAAAGCCACAAATCTACTGTTTCCTTACAGTCTTTCTGTTGTTGTTTTCATTTTTACAAATTATTTTTTTACTTCCTTTTTGGATGCATAGGTCTTGGTTGCTGCACAGGGGCTTTCTCTAGTCTCAGCAAGCAGGGGCTGCTCCTCATAGAGGTGCATAGGCTTCTCATCGCCGTGGCTTCTCTTATTGCAGAGCACAGACTCTAGGCTTCATTAGTTGCAGCTCAGGAGTTATGGTTCCCAGGCCCCAGAGCACTGGGGCTTAAGTAGTTTTGGCTCAAGAGCTCTATAGCACAGGCTCCATAGCTGTGTAGTTCATGAGCTTAATTGCTCTGAGTCGTGTGGAATCTTCCAGGACAGGGATGGAACCCATGCCCAGCAGGTTCTTATCCACTTTACCACCAGGGAAGTGTCCTGTATTCTTACATAAAATCAGAATTACAGTGTTGTGGACTGACTCTTTACCTCCCTGCCAAAAAAAAATCACATTTAAGCCCTAATCCCCAGTACCTAGGAACATGACTGTATTTGGAGATGTGGCCTATAATAAAAGTAATTAAGTTAGAATGAGGCCATTTGAGTGGGCCCTAAACCAATCTGTTCTATTTCCTTATAAGAAGAGGAGATTAGGACACAGAAAGACATCAGTGAAAGGCTGTGTGAGGCCACAGGGGGAAGGCAGCCATCTGCAAGTCAAGGAAAGAGGCCTCAGAAGAAACAAATAAAAAAGGATTGCTGACACCTTGATCTTAGACTTCTAGCCTCCAGAACCATGAGAGATAAATTTCTATTATTTGAGTAAACCAGTCTGAAATATTTTGTTATGGCAGCTCCAGTAAACTGACATACACTGTTGTTGCTGATCTAGTTACTAAGGCATGCCCAACTCTTTGCAACCCCATGAACTATAGCCTTCCAGGCTCTTATGTTCCCAGGATTTCCCAGGCAAGAACACTGAAGTAGGTTGCCATTTCCTTGTTCAGGGGAGCAACACAAGGGATGGAACCCATGTGTCCTGCTTTGGCAGGCAGATTCTTTACCTGGGACCCCAGAGAAGCCCCAACTAAGATACATAACTAAGAACAATTTTGAAACCTGCAATTTTTTACTTAAACCATGGTATCATAAATAACTCCCTGTGTCATTACATATTCTTCAAAAATATATTTAGTGGCTAAATAGGATTCAACTATAGAAACAGACCATAATTCATTTAATCATTTCCTATCATACCTGTACATATATAATGTATTTCAGGTTTTTCATCATTAAAAATAGCACTGCAATAAACATCCTTACACACAAATCTTTACCAGCATCTGTGATCATTTTTTAGAATACATTTCTAGATGTAAGAAGCATATGAATATTTTAAGACACTAAACATGTTGATAAATTTGAAAGCAAAGTTGTCAATTTATACTCCCATGAGCACTGTATGAGAATGCCATATTAGTGCCCTTCAGGAAATGTGGAATAATAGAATTATTTTCATTTTTTATGATTATTTTTAAAACCTGCCCATTTAAAATTAGAATGAAATCTCTTTATTGGCTTATTTTTTAAATCTTTGGTTATAAGTGACAAATATAGTTACTAATCATCTGTATATCCTTTTTTATAAATGCTGTCTTGATAGTCAATCTCCATATTTTCCAACAGGAAAATTGATGTTTTTCCTTATTATGTTTACTAATGCTTCTTATATAGGTCCCATGCCTGTCTCAGGATTATTTTCAGGCATTTCACTTTCATGTTTTTGTTGCTGGTGATGTTGTTGTTACTGATTTTGTGAATGGATTTTTTTCATGAGAACTTCTAACTGGTTGTTGCTAATACAGTTCACTTCCATTCAGTTCAGTCACTCAGTTGTTTCCGACTCTTTGTGACCTCATGGACTGCAGCACACTAGGCTTCCCTGTCCGTCACCAATTGCTAATACAGTAAAAAGCAATTAAGTTTTTATTTTTACTCTGATCTAACTTTGACAATAAAGCATTATCTACTGGATTAAGATAATGTATACCAGGCTAATTTTAAAAAATCCTTATCATTTTATAGCTAATTTAGATGCAGTCCTACATCTTAAATGGATACACTTTAATTATGTGTACACATTTACCCATTTTATATTCCTAACTGAAAGTAACTTCAACATTTCCTTTTTTCTAATGCAATGACTTCTTTCTTCAAGTATTTTATTTTTATATAAAATCTCTTTAAAAGCAAAATACTGTGCATCAGTGTTTATGCTGTTGATTGTTCCATAAGCCTTCTCAAACCCCTATTAGGGAATCCCAAACCAGGTTAAGAAGGTTGAATAATCTTCAGAGATGATGTCTCTAAACTACTCTATTCTGATATCCTCCAACAGAAGACACAGGCTATCTTGGAATATCTTGGAATCAGAAGATGAATTTCTGTCACTTCACCATCACACATGACCCTGGCCCAGTCACTTGCCTATCTGCAGGTCAATGTTTGAGACCTAAACACAGTTCCTCAGGGTCTAACCAAATCCATCCACCCCACACTCCATTTTTCCATCATGACAGCACTGCCTGAGTCATACTGCAGTTCATCTCAGATATGTTTTAGTAACACTAAAGAGATTTGGGGAAACCCATTCTTTAGCAGCAATGTCTTTGCAAATGTTTTGAAATGAGAATTGTAGATTTGATACTCAATCAGCTTCTTTTGCAGAGGGTAACTCAGAAGTTAAAGCATCTGCCTCCGATGCGGGAGACCCGGGTTCGATCCCTGGGTTGGGAAGATCCCCTGGAGAAGGAAATGGTAACCCACTCCAGTATTCTTGCCTGGAGAATCCCATGGACAGAGGAGCCTCTTAGGCTACGTCCACGGGGTCACAGAGTCAGACACGACTGAGCGACTTTACTACTACAACATTGTGCAACTCTATCCCAAATTGTAGGAGTGTGTCCTCTTGGTGGCCTCTGGTTCTGCATGCTTTGTCCATCTACACCAAGTGTCCCCAAAGCATAACTGCCCAACACAGATCTGCTGACTTCAGCATCCCGCCATTTACACCCTGCTAATGTTGAAGCTTACTAAAAATGAAATTTACTGTCATGAGAAGGAAAAACATATTTAAATCTGGTAATGGTAGTTCTTCTCCCTGTGGTACAATGGAATTTAAGAGGGTTTTTGAGGAAGGAGATTTGAAATCCAGCCCTGACTCCACCCTTCACAAGCTGCCAACCCATGGTCCCAAGACTGTTGAGATGAAGTGGGAAAATGACCAGGAGCTGTCTGTGACCTGTGCCTCCCTGTGGAGAGGCTATGGCATTCTTGTTGCTGAAAGAATGTCCTTAGTTGTAAATTTTTCTTGGAATTATACTATATTTCTTCTAGAGAAGGGATCTTATTATTTTGTTTAACTGTCAGCTTAAAGCAAGACTCTCCTGAAGCATCACAGCAGAAACAAAGAGTATACGACCTGTGAGAAACTGTGTCCATGTATAGAAAAGCCCACATGATGTCATGGAGTCTGCTGTGTAACAACAGGGCTCATGGTTACACTTCAGCCCCTCCTCTCATTCTTAGTGGCTATGCTCAGCATGGGCTCAGTACAAAGACTGGCTGCTTGGGTTGAGGGTGTGGGGTGGTGTCATGGAAACCTGTTCTCTGAAATCACCATGGAGGTAAATCCTTATGGAGTGCCTTCTGCAGACACAGGAAAACCTAAAACACCAGGCAGAAGGAACCTCAGGAATCATGATACTTTTTAACTGTAATCCATAGTTAGAAACACATTCGATGTCAAACCCAGTACATACACTCACAGACACACACGCACATTGGAACAAAAATTTAACAAAGCAATTTTTTACAATAGTAAGTACAACCCTTCATTCTGATCTATTTTATTTCATTGAAATAATCTACTGACAATCTACTGACAAAAACTCTAAGCTGATTTTTCAACCCACTAATGACTTTTGATTTGAGGTTTGAAAAACACTGATCCTGTCCAATGCTTCCATCTTACAAATGAAGAAATCTGAGTCTCAGAAAAAGGAAATGACTGACTATTCCAAAAAGACATACATTTCCAATATGACAGTGGCAAGGAACCAGGTCTCCTGATCGTAGTCTTTCCTCAGAACCTTCTATTACTGCTCCTGTCTTCATGGATAAAAATGTCGCCTAACTCTATTTCAGAAACAAGAAAATAGTCCTGTATCAGAGAAGGGATGAAGGGTCCTCCTTTCTCATCCATCTGCCCTGGATGACCCCCAATGTTTTGGAGGCAACAGGGGCCCCTGTAAGCTCTTTTCCTAAAGGCCTAACACACCAGTGACCCCAGAAGAGAGATCCTTCCAAGGTCTCCATGTCCCCTCTAGTCTTTTGCTTGTGGGGATTTTTTCTTGGAATTAGTTAGCTAACACCTGGAAAGAATCATCTGAGAGCCTGTCCTTAGAAAGTTAAAATAAAGGATAGTTTCCTTCCTTGGGAAAAGATGGAATGTGGGGAGAATCCTTCAGAAAACCAGTCCGTAACTAACTCTGATTGATCAAAAGTTGTTTGGGGCAATTTGGCACTGTTTATGGCACTTAGAGAAGAAAGACTGCACTGATTTACCCTTGAGCAATAGCTTCCTCTGCCCTCTTGCCCTAAGCCCATTCTGTCTTCTTCCCTACTCCCCTTTGCCTGTCCTGCCAGAACCGCCTTTAAAGGGGATATATTTTTCAACCAGTAATTTCTGATGAGGTGCACACTATCTTGTCCCTGTGTGTGTGTGTGTGTGTGTGTGTGTGTGTTAGTTGCTCAGTCGTGTCCGACTCTTTGAGACCTCATGGACTATAGACCACCAGGCTCCTCTGTCCATGGAGTTTTCCAGGCAAGAATACTGGAGTGGGTTGCCATTTTCTTCTCCAGGGGGGAATCTCCGCAACCCAGGGATCGAACCCAGGTCTCCCACATTGCAGGCAGATTCTTTACCATGTGAGCCTGAACACTATCTTAAATATGACTATTTAAAGGAATCAAGAAAACAGAAACAAAATCCAGAGCCTCTTTCTGTTATATTGGATTTTCCACAGGCAATACTTTTGAACACGAGGAACAAGACTGTGGAGATATAAAGATGGAGGAAATGGTTAAAGACAGACAAACTGACTACTGGTCATGAAAAGCTTTTTTTTTTGCCAAGCCCCATGGCATGTGGAATCCTTCCCAAGCAGGGATGGAATCCCTGTAGTGGCAGGGTAAAGTCTTAACCACTGAACCACCAGGGAAGTCCACGAAAAGTTTTTACTCATCTTTTCCTAACAAAAGATTGTGTAAACTCTAGGAAGTTTGATGTGGTTTTGTGTTTGTTTTTTCCACCCCCTAGAGTTTCGAAATACTTCTCTTAGTTCTTCTTTCTTCTCCCCAACCATCTTCCCAGCCTATCTCCATCCCACTTTCAAACAATAATACCCAGATAGTTTGAGATAAGAAGTCAGCAACACGAAGCAAAACTGCAGACTTGGCAGATTAGAGGCAGAGACCAGTTAATGTTGTAGAAAGTTCTGTCTCTCTCTGCACAGAACCAAAGCAGCTCCTGCCTGGCACTCCATAGGTGTTTTGTACACGCTGATAGAACAACTAATTAACACATACTGTATGAGAACAAGCAGAAGGTCTATGGAAGATCAGCTCAGAAACTGGATTCCAGACTCCAGGAATGCAGTTAGGAGACCAGGAAGTACAATCAGCAGAGAAGACTGAGCTAGACTCGAAATTCATACTCATGAGTCAGAATCAAGAATGGCAAAAAGCAGGCTTCCCTGTTAACATAAAATGAATTTCTCCCATTATATGGCAAGTGTACTTATTCGACCAATGACAATGGATTGGCTCAGCCTCAGTTGGGGAATACGTCAAAGAACTAGAGATACTTACTAAGGAGAAGAGGAAAACCCAGAGTAAATAAGAAAATTATCTTGAAATGTTGAAGAACTGTTATATTGTTCCATGTGACTTAAGGGATAGAATTAAGCCCATGAGTCAGAGTTAGAAAAGATTCTAGCTCAAGAGAAGGAAAAACTTCTACCTCAGAGCTATCCGGAGGCGGAATGGACTGCCTCATTAAAGAATGAGCTCTCCATCTTGTGGGTGTTCACACAAAGGCTGAGCACATGCCTTAAACACAGACATTAAAAAGCAAAAGAAAGAGGAAGAAAGGAGGTTTCTTCTTGTGAAAGAAAGGAGGTTATTTGTCAAATACATCAGGAAGGAGGTATGAATTCAAATATGAATCAGCAGTTAGACATGATGATCTTTGAAACCCCTTGACATTTGAAGGATCTCTAACTCCTTAGACTGGTTTTCAGCCACTGGGTGAGAAATTCAGAAGAGTATGGGGAGTAGGGAAAGTGTACTCTTTTGAGCAAGATCAGGTGGAAACTCATGAAGTGACATGGTAAGAGACCACTCCAGAGAAAAAACAAGGAAGCAAATGGATGATTAAGCAATTTAACTGAAATTTTAAGGAGCAGAGGCACAGGGGGAAAAGGCGCAGGAGGAAAGGGGAATCTTGAGGAAAAGAAAATCAAAGAAAAGAAAGAATTGGTTTGGGAAGAAAAAATGATATATGAGTGGGAGCTTTGTGATAAAAGGTACAAATATAAGCCTCAGTTTTTATTCTCCTTAACTCAACAAATGACCTAATAAGCACTTTTTAAGACAAGTCTGCTAAAATAGGAGTAGAAAAATAGAAATTGGGTATGTAACTAGGAGCTTGATAAAAGGAGAGAAAAAAACAGATAAATGTGATGAATACAAAACATTACAAAGTGTTTTTATTTAATTAATTATTTAAGGTGAAGGATAATTGCTTTACAGAATTTTGAAGTGAAGTGAAGTTGCTCAGTCACGTCCGACTCTTTGCAACCCCGTGGACTGTAGCCTGCCAGGCTCCTCTGTCCATGGGATTCTCCAGGCAAGAATACTGGAGTGGGTTACCATTTCCTTCTCCAAGGGATCTTTTCTGTCAAACCTCAACACCAATCAGCCATAGGTATACATATATACCCTCCCTTTTGAACCTTCCTCCCCATCCCTTCCATCCCTTATTACAAAACTTTTGAAAGAGCAAAGCAGGAACTATTTGACCACCCACAGAGCAAATTCACCTATTCAACCTCCACCCTTCAATAGTCTAACAAAAATAACAACTATTTTGAAATAAAGATTGTATTATTCTCCTCTTAGCTGCTTTAACAAGTTACCACACATTTACTGATCTAAAACAACACATTAGTTCTCATACAATTTTGGAGGTTGAAAGTCTGAAAGGAGTCTTCTGGGCTAAAAGCAAGATGTCGGCAGAACTGATTCCTTCTGGAGGCTCCAAGGGGAAATGCATTTTTGCCTCTTTCAGCTTTTAGAAACTGCTAGCATTCCTTGGGTCACAGCTACATCACTTCAATTTTTGGCTTGTATAATCATCTCTCCTTTTCTGGAGAAAACAAAGCATTACAGATTCCTCTCACAAGGACCCTTGTGACTATTTTGGGCTCATTCAGGTAATCCAGGATAATCTCACATTTTCAAAGTTCGTTTTACTATTGATGATAACACATTCACGAGGACTTCTTTGGGAATCCATTGTCTACCATAAGGATGGTAAGCATCTGATTTTCACAGTTAGAAATGTCGTGTGAGCTCTTGAAATTGAGACCACTGATCGGCATTTTTAGGGCATGTTATTACTAGGGAGCCTGGTGGTAGAAAAAGCAATAATTAGGATTCCAGAAGGTGGGGTTCTAGTTCTATCACTGCCATTACCTAGTTGTATGACCTTGAACAAGTCATTACCTTGTCTCTGGAATTTTCGTTGTCTATGAAATAAACTCTGTCATTCTTCAGTGGAAAATTGTTGAACCAGTGTCCTTGGCCCATTCTTTCTTCCTTGTGATTAAAGGCGTAAATCTTCCCTAAAAGTTAATAGTTCATTCTTTGTTGCTAGGAAGCAAACCTTTCTCTTAGTAGCCAAGTGGTAAGGTTTCCAGACTAACTCTGGGGCACTTTGTGAAGCCTGTCACCTAGTCTTTGTGATAGTATCAGTCTACACCTTGTGCATGTCAGTTAAGTCTCTTAAGAAAACAGTGTTCTGAAGTTTGTTAAGATAAGACCTCTGAACTCATGTGAGTACAACATCCTGGGCTTGTTCTCTCAAATAATATCTAAAACTATGATCTAAATACATTATTCATTTATTCGACTAACATTCATGGAGAACCTACCAGGTGTAAAGCACTGTACTAGGCTGCTGCTGCTAAGTCACATCAGTCGTGTCCAACTCCGTGCGACCCTGTAGACGGCAGCTCAGCAGGCTCCTCTGTCCCTGGGAGTCTCCAGGCAAGAATACTGGAGTGGGTTGCCATTGCCTTCTCCGAATAGATTAAGTGGAACACTTGAACATTACCAGTCAGCAAACCACTCAATAAGGTCTGTGAGAACTAAACAGAGGAAATAAGAAATCAAGTGCTCTGACCTGAAGTAATAGCATATAAATAGAATACATATGAACATGCCATAAGATCAGGTTGCTTTTTTTTTTAAGTTTTCATTTTCCTTTGTATTTATAATTTTTAAAACATGTGTCAGCCTCTACCCCTTTGCCTTTCCAGCTGCTGCTTTTTCTAGTAAAGCAATATAAAAGTAGAAATTTTGATCTTAGGTTCTGAGTATGTTTTCTGTTATAAATAGTATAATCTTACTTTTAATTTTAAAAGTATATGCGTGATTTTCCCTCATAAGAAGAAATTTTGTGTTTTTTTTTCTCTTTTTCAAATATCTACATTTTCTAAATTTTCAATAGTGAACATTTATTTATCATATGAGGAAATATGTCAAACTGTTTTGATGCAAAATAAATAGATCCTTGCCACTTGTGACAAACTGACCTTCAATGTAATTTTTCTGTTGGAAAACCTGGATGTATACTACTTGGTGTTCACAGTGGTAGTACGTGTCTGTACAATTTGATAGCTTTGAGTAATAATTATAGTCATAAAGCATTTATGAGATTGTAAGATTAAGTTTTGACTTCTCTCCAGCTCATTTTGGAACTTGGGGAGTTGTTAAACTTCTCTGTACTGTGGTTTCTGGCCACATTTCACTCTGGGATTTTTTTTCCCTGACCTGGCACAAATTAAGAGGCATATGGGCTTTGATGGTCAAATAGCCTTTGAAAACTTTCTATTTATTGCATTTATATCTACTAATGGTCACTTTATGATATGCAAAAAATTGAGGGACTTAATTTGGGACAATTATTATAAAACTCTTGAAACCAGCAAGTTTCAAAACCTGACAAGCTAACTGATTCCCAAATTAGATACTAAATCCTCACTGCAGCTTCCTGAAGGTCAACCGGGAAAGACAGAACTAACGTAAGCACCCGCGTAAGGTTATAATTTAACCAGTGGTTCCCATTTGAGATGACCGCATTCTTACACAGAAAAGGAAATGTTTGTTCAACAGTTTTATCTGTTTTCTTTCATGGGATTTGAAGGAATTTACAATGTATTATTTTAACTTCAGCTACTTTCTTGAACAAACTTGAGGATAAGCCCAATTCACTAAGCACATCAAAGGTAGTAGTTTGAGGACAGCGTTGTACTCCTTTACTCAATCCTAAAGAAATCACGTCACTCGAAATCACATGGTTATAAGAAAAGGACACTTGAGCATAGGAAGTTCCCAGTATCTGGAATAAACAAGAAGCCCTGTTTGACTGAAACACACAGATCTCCTCTTTAGTTTTCAGCCCCGACAGTCGCCTGTTCCCACATATTATAACTAACTTGTTGTTCAGACCCCCTCCTTATTTTTCCATTCCACAGCCGTTTTTGAGCACCTGCCCATGTCAGTCAGTATATTAAATGCTGGAAGAATAACCAACACATTGCAGTGCTGGGCCATTCACAAGCCCCTTTTACCATCATCGTATCATTTGGCCATGTAATGTGAGCTATTTACAATGTGAACCGAGACTCGGTCATCCTTACATCATCTCAGGCTTAGCTTGGTGCCTGCTCGTACACCTAATGTTTGTTGAATGGATGCATAAATGTACATGAGGATGAGGAGTGAATATATAAAACCTTATAATCCTGGTTTACACATTTTTTCATTGACTATCAAGCATTCTTTCACTTCTCTCCTTAACTCTTTTTCCCCTCGGAAATGTTTTCTGATCCTTCTCATTCCCTTCTCCCTTGTAGAGGATCTCCTAATGGTGCTCAGAAGCAACACCTCAGCTCCCCAGAAGTCCCTCAACCTTCTGCCTCTGTCCCTTGGCTGGGATCTTTGTTATCCTAACAAGCTCTGGGTGACGGGACCCTGTGGGTCAGTACCATTCTGGCCTCTTTTTGAAACAGATCAGCTCTTCTTGTGTTGGGGGATGCTGCACCATGTGACTTGCAAGACCTTAGTTCCCTGATCAGGGATTAAACCCAGGCCCAGGCAGTGAAAGTTCTGAGTCCTAACCATTGGGCTGTTAGGGAGTTCCCAGAACTGACCAACTCTGTATGAAGGTTTGGCAATTGGACTAAGATACAAATTTTGTATTCTTATTACTGTTGGAGAAAAATTTTAATTGGGATAAAAATCTGTGCAGATTTTCCTTGTTAGATTAGAAATCAAGATAGCCACATGTAAGAAACCTAGAAAACTGTGGTGGAAACCATAAGCTAAGCTCATGTACATTTAGCACTCAGGGTGAGGGCAACAGGGAAAGTCAGGAAATGGATGGTGTTTAGAGATTGCTAGAAATATTTCAAGCAGTTAGCTACTAGCCTCACAAACAGAAGGGGGTGTGTATGTGTGTTTAAGTACCTTTTATATCCACCTTACCTGCCTCCTGAGAAACCTGTATGCAGGTCAAGAAACAATGGTTAAAACTGGACATGTAACAACTGAACAGGTTCCAAACTGGGAAAAGAGTACGTTAAGGCTGTATATTGTCATTCAGTTTATTTAACTTACATGCAGAGTACATCATGTGAAATGCTGGGCTGGATGAAGCACAAGCTGGAGTCAAGATTGCCGGGAGAAATATTTATAACCTCAGATATGCAGATGACACCACATTTATGGCAGAAAGTGAAGAGGAAGTAAAAAGCCTCTTGATGAAGATGAAAGAGGAGAGTGAAAAAGTTGGCCTAAAATTCAGCATTCAAAAAACGAAGATCATGGCATCTGGTCCCATCACTTTATGGCAAATAGATGGGAAAACAATGGAAACAGTGAAAGACTTTATATTCTTGGGATCCAAAATCATTCCAGATGGTGACTGCAGCCATGAAATTAAAAGATGCTTGCTCCTCAGAAGAAAAGCTATGTCAAACCTAGACAGCTTATTAAAAAGCAGAGACATTACTTTGCCTGCAAATGTCCATGGAGATATTTATTTCCCCTTTTACTATGTACTTAATCATTTACTTATATCAATATAGATCATGGATATTTATCTATTTTGTGCTCTAACCCATACCTTTGTGTGTGTGTGTGAATGTGCTTTCTTTGCTCAATAAAATGTTATAACTTTCAAAGTCAACAGAGGTGAATTTCAAAACTTTTAGGGTTATGTGGTACAGATGCATGTTTTTGCTTCCACTTTTTATTTCCAATAGTGCAGGAATAACATCCTTCTACATTCATTTTTGTGCGCTTGTGTGACTATTCTTTAGTTTACCATTCTAATCCCATCCTTAAGACATTATGCTTGATTTTTGCTCCCTGCTTCTCAAGCTTCCCTGCTTTCTCTTAGCTTCTGCTCTCTTCTCTACCTAGAACATTGTTCCTATGTCTTTGCCCAGAAAGACAAAGACACAACAAGGGGGATCGGGGAAGGAGATGTACTTTAACTGCTCCCCCAGCCAAGAGACCGGAGAGGGAGAGGGTGTGAGGTGAGATCCCAGAAGCGGGAGGCAGAGAGGGAAGGGCCTAAAGACAGAAGAGGCAGTGGGGCTTATTATCCTGAGGATGAAGGAAAGCCGTGAGAGCAGTGGAATGGCAGGCCTGATGAGTTTCACCTGTGCCACATACCAGGGCTGGAGCAAAGTTAAGGTGAACAGTCGTGTCAAGAGGCACTAGAGTGACTCACCCCCTTTGCCTCATTTATCTGGACACTACTGTAGAGGATTAGCTTTGTAATCTCATGTTTTGTTATGAATACTTTACTAGCCACTTTCCTGTTGGTAAAGAGTGTGCCAGGTTTCCCCTAAATTACCACATGCAATCATCGGGAAAACTGAAGGCCTGCCTCCCTCAGCGCATCTACAGGACTGTGTCTTGTTGAGCTGACACTCTTATAATGGGTCAGGAAGAGGGTCAGGATGAGGGTCTTCCACAGTACATTCCACCATGAGGCAAACAAATGTGCCTGTAGATTTTGATCAGGAGGAAACGTGTATTCCTTCTCTCAGCATGTATTTATGGGCATTAGAGATGTGAAAACTGGTAGAATGCAGTCCCAGTCCTGTGCTTAGTCACACGGGAGGGGACCGAATATATTAGATTCCAGTTCATATCTGCTGCCCCCTTTTTAATCCGTCATCTCCATCCGCAACCTTCATGCATTTCTGTGATACAGAATGGAAGAGAGAGCTGGGGCGAGGCACAGGGAAGGGGGAGAATTGCTTACGCCTGGTAAACACACCCCAGCACCATTGTGCATGAAATCAGGTGCAAACTGAGATCCAGGTTGACCTATAGAGATAAGAAGGCAGGCTGGGACAGTGGCTACAATCAAGGGCTCTGGCATCACCCCAGCCAGGGTTTCCACACACTGGCCCACAGTGTGGGCAAAGTACTCACCCTCTTTTAAGTCTTAATATCTCATCTTAAAATGGGGGAAAATAGAACCTTCCTTACTGGATTGCTGTAAAGAAGTGGTATGTAAAGCATCTGTCTTGGGGCCTGACTACAGTGTTTAATAATTGGTGGCTTTTATCACCCCCAGAGAGTAAGAGAGGAGCCCTGGATGTGGAGGCAAGAAGAGGTGGTTACCTTGGAGGCATGGGAGAGGGGGTGGGCTGGCAAAGAGAGGGCCAGCCAGGGTGCGCAGGAACCGAAAAGTCAGGCTTCCTCTGCCGTCCTGTGCACGTGTAAAGCCTCAGGTCAGAAGGGAGGTAAGCAGGGCATTGGCTCCAGGGTGAAGCCACCCTTCCTGTCCCGCCCCCACCTTTCCCTGCCCAAACTGCCCCTAGCTGCTGCTCACTGAAGGCGGTGGCGGCACAGCTTCCACAAGGAGGAGACCCTGGAAGATGGACCTCTTTACTTGTCTTGTTAAGTTGCTGTCTGGTCTCCTTCAGCAGTTGTGGCCCACTTCATTCATCCAGTCGCACCGAGGAAAACAGATACCTTAAGTGGGTCAGAGTAACGCAGTGTGGCCCAGAACCTGCTGACTTTGCAGTCTTTACGTACACCACAAACAGTTATCAAATGTCTGCACGTGTACATTTGGAAGATACAACGACACCAACAGGACACGTACGAAGGAGCATTGGTGATTAGAGAAAGGAGCGACAGAGAGAAGTGACCTCATTCCATGGGTATGCTGTGTGGAGCAAGTGACTTCTGAGTCAATGGAAAGGGAAGGCGTGTTTACCACAGTCTATTTTGTCAAGCAGCTCTTACTGAGAGAGATTGAGAATTAGCTAGAAGAAAACAGTATCAGAGACAGGTGTGTTTTAACACCAGAGTGACTTGGGCATGGGTGTGGACTGAGAGAGCAGAAGCGGCTGAACTCGTCAGTTCTCCCAGGCACTGTGGGGGAGCTGGGTGGGACTAAGCAGAGGAGAGGTGCGGGCCCTGCGAGGGGGAGAGGAGGTGAGGCTAGCTGCTGCTGCTTCTGCTAAGTCACTCCAGTCGTGTCCAACTCTGTGTGACCCCAGAGACGGCAGCCCACCAGGCTCCCCTGTCCCTGGGAGTCTCCAGGCAAGAACACTGGAGTGGGTTGCCATTTCCTTCTCCAATGTATGAAAGTGAAAAGTGAAAGTGAAGTCGCTCAGTCGTGTCTGACTCCCAGCGACCCATGGGCTGCAGCCTACCAGGCTCCTCCGTCCATGGGATTTGCTGTAAATGTAGGTAAAATGGAGGGGAAGCAGGTTTTTCACACTTTTGAAGGTTCTTGGCTTAATTTTCTCAGTGAAGCAGGGAGTCAACTCCTGAGACTGAATGAAGGAGGGTCGGTTGGCTGGGCCTGGAGAGAGAGGTGAAGCTGTGCAAGAATCCCTGAAGACTCTTGACTGGGATGGAGGACCCAGCTGCTGCGTTGGAAGCAGAGGATTTGTTAGGGTCCTAGACCTCAGGGGTGTGAAGTTTCTTTTAGAAAATGACAGTCTCTGCATCCCATAGGCAGGCAGATCATACAGCAAGATGGTAAGGGGTGGTAAGTTTCAGGTCATCCACTGTGTGTCAAGGCTGGGCAGGAAAAGCTGGAGAACATCAGAAGACTGGCACACTCAGACAAAGCCAGGAGACAGTGCTACTGGAGGGCCCCCTGAGGGGAAAGAAGAAATAATGGGACGAGAAGGACTGTGATGAAAACTGAGGAGTCGGAGAAACTCTGTGCTGGTTTGAATAGTGTCCTCCAAAAGTCCATGTCCACCCAGAACTTCAGAATGTCACATAATTTGGACACGGGGGTCTTTGCAGACATAATTAGTCAACATGAAGTCATAACGCATTAGGATGCATCCTAAATTCAACGACTGGTGTCTTCATAATAAAACTGAGACACAGTAATACACACAGAGACAGGAGGATGTCTTATAAAGACAGACGCAGAGGCTGAAGTGACACGGGTCTAGCAATCAAGGAATGGCAAGGACTGTCAGCAACTACCAGAAGCTAGGAGAGTGACGTGAAACAGATTCTCCTTCAGGGCATCTAGAAGGAACCACCTGCCAGACCTCGATTTTGGACTTACTTATTCTCCAGAACTATGAGAGAATAAAAATTTCTGTTGTGATATTTGTCACGGTACCCTAGGAAAAGGCTACAAAGAAGAAGAAGGTCATGGCTATAGAGCTGGGGTTGATGGTGGCCACATCCCCTTTCCCACTTTTGTGCTTTGCCATGACAGTGAGGAGAGAAAAGGTCGGCAGACATTAGAGAGAGCCAGTGAGGTGGACTCGGTGGGACCTGGGAACTCGTTAGATGATGGCTGGGGAGGGGAAGGAGACATGGACAAAAGGGGCCAAGAGGACTTGAAGGGATTGTCCTGTGACTGGCATAGTCCTTCTTCCCTGGAAGAAGAGCATGTGGTCTGAGAAGATTCAGGAGGCTGGGTGGAGGCTCAGGAAAGAAGTGGAGGAGGGGCCGTGCTGCCAAGTGACGAGTGAGTTTGTGGTAAGGAGGTGGAGATAATCAGAAGCAATGACGTCTTCCACAGCTGAGGAATGAACGAGAGGAATTTCAGGTAGAAAAGCTGTGCTCTTTGGACATCAGTGTGGTTTGTCTACAAAAGGGTTACCTTGGACTCAAGAAAAATTAGTATCACTGTCATTTTTTTCTCTCCCACCCCATATATTACATAAATATTAAATTGAACTACATCTCTGCATCATGATCCTGGCTATTCTAACCTCCTACCTGAGTTGGTCACAATGAAACAGAATTGGAAGAAAGCTCAAAGGAAAGAGCACATGACTGTGCCCATGTGTGTGCATGCACATGCGTGTATGCATGTGGTGAGGAGACAGGAAGTACTTAGAAACTGGGTGTCTCATCCCAGCAACTTCCTTTGGTACACCGGTGTGGCTGATTTCTGGGAGGGTGGCTCCCACTTCTACCTGCCCCAACTCTGCACACGTGATGATCTCTCTCTCTGGAGGAGGGGCCATAGTATCCAGGAAGTCCTGGGTCTGGGTCTCCTCTGGTTAGCAGGGGCTCAAGTTCCCTTGGAGGGGATCACCTCCTCCCTTGTGTTTAGATCATAGCCAAGGCTGCTCCTGCTTCTTGTCTCTGCTGGATAAGGACTCATCCCTAATGCTGTGTTTTGTCTTACTCTAGCAGCAATTTGTTGTTCATCTTCATTATTTCTAAGTACAACCCCTTGGTCTACATTCCTGGCATAGAAACAAAGAACTGGCTAAAGCTAATACCTTCTAATGGAACCTGGAGAGCAAACCCAGAGGATCAGGGTAGCCAACTCTTCCAAGAGCCCAAAAGCCATTTTCCTTCCAGCACAATCTTGATGCTCTCCTTGCCTCTGTTTGCTCAGATGATTCTTAGCAAGTAGCAAATAGAATACTCCACTTGCAACCTGATGCCAAGAAAAGATTTGTGCTTATTTATCAAACCTTCACAAAGAATAGAGTTAAGTAGGATGAAAATTAAGCACTGAAGCAAATCAAAGCTTAGGTGTTTTATTATGCATACCACCACCCACAGAGCCCAGGTCTGCTGATCAAGAGATAAAGCAGAAAAGGCTGGAGGGAAGAACCAGGTAAACCAAAGAAAGGGATGTTTCCTTTGCTCCTGTTGTCAACAGCTCTGTGTTGCCCAGTAAATTTCACAACATTTGAAAGCCAGTATAACACAGGAGGGATTCCCTGGTGGTTCAGCAGTAAAGAATCCGTCTGCAATGCAGGAGATGCGGGTTTNTGTTTCCTTTGCTCCTGTTGTCAACAGCTCTGTGTTGCCCAGTAAATTTCACAACATTTGAAAGCCAGTATAACACAGGAGGGATTCCCTGGTGGTTCAGCAGTAAAGAATCCGTCTGCAATGCAGGAGATGCCGGTTTGATCTCCAGGTTGGGAAAATCCCTTGGAGAATGAACTGTCAATTACAGTATTCTTGCCTGGGACAAAGGAGCCTGGAGGGCTACAGTCAATGGGGTCACAAGGACTCCAACATAACTCGGCAATTAAACAATAGCAACAACATAATACAGGAGGAATACTGAAGAAGTGCAAACTTTTTATTAATTCATTCAATATTTTAAGCATCTATTGTGCACTGGGCATTGAACAAGGAGAGCGCTGGGAATATAAAAAAGAATACAATCTCTTTCTTATGGTAGGGATTAAGATCTATACAAAGCATATAGGAGGGAACTACAGTTACTGTCTGGGGAAGTTGGGAAGGCTTCAGGGAGGAGGTGATAATTCAGGTAATTCTGCAAGATGAGTAGGAGACTGCTGAGTATTAGAAATAGCATGCACTAAAGTACACAGCTATAAAGAACATCTTTTGTTCAAGGAACATTAAGAAGTTGAAGGCTGTAATAATTTAGGTAGTGATAGGGGATATGGCCAGAGACGCAGGCCTTCAACCAAACAAGAAAAATGGATTTTATCCTATGAAGGGAGCTCTTCTGGGAGTCTTTTAAGTCAGAGAGCTGCTTGGTGATGGACTGGACCAAACACTGGAAGACTAAAGATGAAGGGTGACAGGTGAGGGTATGGAGGGAAAAGAAGAACTGGCCAAACAAAGGGAAAGAAAAGAGTCAAGGTGAACTGCCAAGATTCCTGGCTGTGCAGCTGGGTGGGTGGTAATGCTATTAACAGAGCCAGGGAATACAAGATAGCCAGCAGGTTTAGCAGAGAATCATCACGTTCACTCCAAACCTGTTTAATGCACCTTGGAGCACTCTGCAAAAAACTTAGAGGGAGTGGACAATCAAGACTACAGAGTGGGAGGTTGGGACTTGTAGTGCAGGCAAGGATAGACCTACAAAGAGGAAGTCCACCTGCAAGTTGAGAATCAAGACAGGCACTACTGGGGACTCCTGGGGTGGGCCAGTGGTAAGGATTCTGCCCTTGCAGTGCAGAGGGCATTGGTTCAATCCCTGGTCAGGGAACTGAGATCCCTGCACGCCACACAGAGAGGAAAAAAGCAAGCAAACAAACAGACATGGGCACAGTATAGGAATTAAGTATGATATCCTGAGCTATAAACTAGAAAGAACCTAGAAGAGTTGGTGATCCAGGAGGCTGGAGCACAGTAGATGGAAACTGCTTCAGAAAGCATCTGTATCCACCCAGAAACACCAGACTCCCACACTCCCACACAAGTCTGTGATGAAGTGAAGAAAATCCATCAGGTAGAAGGCACCTGACATCCTTCCTAGGTCTTTCTCTGACTCTGCCCAGTGCCCCTCGGGGCTCATCTCTGGTTCAAATCCCTTTGCAGCCAGAAGGGACATCAAGACCACAAGTCATGGGGAATGGACAGGTGAGTCCTTTCCTGGATAGCTCAATTGCAACCTGGGAAGGGACAGCAATTTACTCTCTTTGTTAAAAGATTTTTTTTACCATTATGCAATAAAAGATATAATAAAGGAAAATTTGGAAATAATGAGGAAAAAAAGGAGAGAATACTTAGTTTCAGAAATCACCATTACCCTTGTGGAACGTTTCCTTCCAATCTTTTTCTATATACATATAGTGAAGAAGAACTAAAGANGCAACCTGATGCCAAGAAAAGATTTGTGCTTATTTATCAAACCTTCACAAAGAATAGAGTTAAGTAGGATGAAAATTAAGCACTGAAGCAAATCAAAGCTTAGGTGTTTTATTATGCATACCACCACCCACAGAGCCCAGGTCTGCTGATCAAGAGATAAAGCAGAAAAGGCTGGAGGGAAGAACCAGGTAAACCAAAGAAAGGGATGTTTCCTTTGCTCCTGTTGTCAACAGCTCTGTGTTGCCCAGTAAATTTCACAACATTTGAAAGCCAGTATAACACAGGAGGGATTCCCTGGTGGTTCAGCAGTAAAGAATCCGTCTGCAATGCAGGAGATGCGGGTTTGATCTCCAGGTTGGGAAAATCCCTTGGAGAATGAACTGTCAATTCCAGTATTCTTGCCTGGGAAATCCCATGGACAAAGGAGCCTGGAGGGCTACAGTCAATGGGGTCACAAGGACTCCAACATAACTCGGCAATTAAACAATAGCAACAACATAATACAGGAGGAATACTGAAGAAGTGCAAACTTTTTATTAATTCATTCAATATTTTAAGCATCTATTGTGCACTGGGCATTGAACAAGGAGAGCGCTGGGAATATAAAAAAGAATACAATCTCTTTCTTATGGTAGGGATTAAGATCCATACAAAGCATATAGGAGGGAACTACAGTTACTGTCTGGGGAAGTTGGGAAGGCTTCAGGGAGGAGGTGATAATTCAGGTAATTCTGCAAGATGAGTAGGAGACTGCTGAGTATTAGAAATAGCATGCACTAAAGTACACAGCTATAAAGAACATCTTTTGTTCAAGGAACATTAAGAAGTTGAAGGCTGTAATAATTTAGGTAGTGATAGGGGATATGGCCAGAGACGCAGGCCTTCAACCAAACAAGAAAAATGGATTTTATCCTATGAAGGGAGCTCTTCTGGGAGTCTTTTAAGTCAGAGAGCTGCTTGGTGATGGACTGGACCAAACACTGGAAGACTAAAGATGAAGGGTGACAGGTGAGGGTATGGAGGGAAAAGAAGAACTGGCCAAACAAAGGGAAAGAAAAGAGTCAAGGTGAACTGCCAAGATTCCTGGCTGTGCAGCTGGGTGGGTGGTAATGCTATTAACAGAGCCAGGGAATACAAGATAGCCAGCAGGTTTAGCAGAGAATCATCACGTTCACTCCAAACCTGTTTAATGCACCTTGGAGCACTCTGCAAAAAACTTAGAGGGAGTGGACAATCAAGACTACAGAGTGGGAGGTTGGGACTTGTAGTGCAGGCAAGGATAGACCTACAAAGAGGAAGTCCACCTGCAAGTTGAGAATCAAGACAGGCACTACTGGGGACTCCTGGGGTGGGCCAGTGGTAAGGATTCTGCCCTTGCAGTGCAGAGGGCATTGGTTCAATCCCTGGTCAGGGAACTGAGATCCCTGCACGCCACACAGAGAGGAAAAAAGCAAGCAAACAAACAGACATGGGCACAGTATAGGAATTAAGTATGATATCCTGAGCTATAAACTAGAAAGAACCTAGAAGAGTTGGTGATCCAGGAGGCTGGAGCACAGTAGATGGAAACTGCTTCAGAAAGCATCTGTATCCACCCAGAAACACCAGACTCCCACACTCCCACACAAGTCTGTGATGAAGTGAAGAAAATCCATCAGGTAGAAGGCACCTGACATCCTTCCTAGGTCTTTCTCTGACTCTGCCCAGTGCCCCTCGGGGCTCATCTCTGGTTCAAATCCCTTTGCAGCCAGAAGGGACATCAAGACCACAAGTCATGGGGAATGGACAGGTGAGTCCTTTCCTGGATAGCTCAATTGCAACCTGGGAAGGGACAGCAATTTACTCTCTTTGTTAAAAGATTTTTTTTACCATTATGCAATAAAAGATATAATAAAGGAAAATTTGGAAATAATGAGGAAAAAAAGGAGAGAATACTTAGTTTCAGAAATCACCATTACCCTTGTGGAACGTTTCCTTCCAATCTTTTTCTATATACATATAGTGAAGAAGAACTAAAGAGCCTCTTGATGAAGGTGAAAGAGGAGAGCGAAAAAGTTGGCCTAAAGCTCAACATTCAGAAAACGAAGATCATGGCATCCGGTCCCATCACTTCATGGCAAATAGAGAAACAGTGGAAACAGTGGCTGACTTTATTTTGGGGGGCTCCAAAATCATTGCAGATAGTGACTGCAGCCATGAAATTAAAAGACACTTACTCCTTGGAAGAAAAGTTATGACCAACCTAGACAGCATATTAAAAAGCAGAGACATTACTTTGTCAACAAAGTTTCGTCTAGTGAAGGCTATGGTTTTTCCAGTGGTCATGTATGGATGTGAGAGTTGGACTGTGAAGAAAGCTGAGCACTGAAGAATTGATGCTTTTGAACTGTGGTGTTGGAGAAGATTCCTGAGAGTCCCTTGGACTGCAAGGAGATCCAACCAGTCCATCCTAAAGGAGATCAGTCCTGAGTGTTCATTGAAAGGACAGATATTGAAGCTGAAACTCCAATACTTTGGCCACCTGAAGGGAAGAGAAAATGGGACTCATTTGAAAAGACCCTGATGCTGGGAAAGATTGAAGGCAGAAGGAGAAGGGGATGACAGAGGATGAAATGGCTGGATGTCCATTTCTATGGACATGAGTTTGGGTAAACTCTGAGAGTTGGTGATGGATGGGGAGGCCTGCTGTGCTGCAATCCATGGGGTTGCAAAGAGTTGAACATGACTGAGTGACTGAACTAAACTGAAGAGTTTTGCTATTTTTTGGTTATTGCTAGCATATGTACTCTTGCCTGGAAAATCCCATGGACGGAGGAGCCTGGTAGGCTGCAGTCTATGGGGTCGCTAAGAGTCAGACACAGCCGATCAACTTCACTTTCACTTTTCACTTTCATGCATTAGAGAAGGAATTGGCAACCCACTCCAGTGTTCTTGCCTGGAGAATCCCAGGGACGAGGGAGCCTGGTGGGCTGCCGTCTATGGGGTTGCACAGAGTCGGACATGACTGAAACGACTTAGCAACAGCAGCAGCAGCAGCATATGATAAGGTTGTTAGGTTTAATTTAGTGTTAGCATACATATATAATGGTTCATTTAAAATGTTATAAGCTATGTTATTGTACATATTTCATAAATACCACTTTTAATGATTGCATAAATTGCTTTGATTGAAACAATAATCTATTTGAATCTTATAATATATACATGGTAAAAATTCAAAACACAGAAAAGGTATACATGAAAAATAAGTCTCTCCCATCCCTATCTCTCAGCCCTTCAGTTCTCCCTAAACATAAAACTAGTTCCACTCTGTTGTGTGTTCTTCCAGGGATATTCTACATATATCCAAATATGCATTTATAAATAAATGTAAATAATATTCTTTCTTCTCCCCCTAATGGCAGCATATTATACACAATGTCTGCAATTTCCTTTTTTACTTATCAGTGTATCTTGGAGTCTTTTCCAAATTGCCAAATTAAAGCTGCTTTGTTCTTTTTATTAGAAAAGCGATTTCTTAGTAGGCAACAAATGGTGGCTCTCCTAGGAGCAGCGGGACCTCCCTTGGGCCGAGGTGCCTGTCAGCCAGGTCTGCTACTATGAGCCAGGAATGTCAAGTCTGATATCTCCATCTCCCATCCACAGGATAGGGTGACCTAGAAGCCCAGGAGGCAGGAATGTCTCTCTTTAATGAATGGAGGCTGACTGGAAGACTGAACCTTGCTCCAGAAATGAGGCTGTTTTCTATTTCATGTTCACTGGCTTGTGAAAGCCCACATGCTCCAGGGAACCTCCCCAGGTCTCTCTAGCCATCAGTCTCTCCAGTAGATCAAAAGCAGATCTCTCCAGTAGGTCTCCAGGGATGGCGTGACAACCTTGCCACAGACATCCCTCCATCTCCTCGCCACGGCTCTTTTCTCATAGTTTTCTTGAAATTTCCCAATTATAGTGCCAGCCTTCAGCACTAGATCTATCCTGCTAGTATTTTAAGGAGTATTACTTTACTAAGTGAATTAGTTCATGCATTTAATATTCAGAAAGATAACCAAAAATCTGAGAGGTTTGATAAAATAATGTTAAAGGTCCTAAAAAAGAGGGAGATTATTGAAGAGAAATATGGACAATGGCCTAAAGTATTTGTTGTAAAAAGATTTTCCTGTTTTCCTGAACTTCTAAGACCTCCCCCTACTCAACCCCAGATAAACAGGAAGGGTGGATTTCTCATGTTCATAGTGCCGAGGGGACCCAAAGGGTCACACCGTGCAGCTCTTTATCTCAAGGAACCTATAATCCTCTGTGTGCCAGGCACAGTGCCAGGCACTATGAATAGATACAATGAGGTGAGGAGGAGTTCATGGTCCAGATGGTAAGACAGATATCAGTGCAACCGATACCACTAGTGAGTGAAGAGTGGAGGCCCAAGAATGACAGAGTTTGACTTTTCAAACTGTGTCCTTGACTCATTGGTGGATCATGAAAGCAAACTTAGCAAACGATGGATGTGATCAGGATCTTTTTTTTTTTTTGGCTGGGCATGTCTTTGTTGCGACATGCAGGATTTTTAGTTGCCGCATGTGGGATCTAGTTGTCTGATAAGGGATTGAACCCAGGCCCCCTGTATTGGGAGCATGGAGTCTCAGCCACCTGGACCACCAGGGAAGTCTCCAGGATACTTTTTAAAAATAGTAGAATAGAATGAAAAATCCTAAAGCTTGTGGCGTATGTTTTGAAGACCACTTTGTGAAACTTTTCTTTTCCAGTTACATATCAAGGCAATGGCACCCCGCTCCAGTACTCTTGCCTGGGAAATCCCATGGATGGAGGAGCCTGGTAGGCTGTAGTCCTTGGGGTCACTAAGAGTCGGACAGGACTGAGCGACTTCACTTTCACTTTTCACTTTCATGCATTGGAGAAGGAAATGGCAACCCACTCCAGTGTTCTTGCCTGGAGAATCCCAGGGACGGGGGAGCCTGGAGGGCTGCCGTCTACAGGGTCGCACAGAGTCGGACACGACTGAAGTGACTTAGAAGTAGTAGTAGTATCAAGTTACACGTGTTTCAGTCATCCTTAAAAATGTATTTATTACTATGGATTATGGGTATAAAGTTGAAAACAACTGACTTCACAGAAAAGAGTGATTTATGTATTTGCGAGTAGCCAGGGGAAAATACCTCAAAAGGACAGGGCCCAGCAGTGAGTATGTGCTCAAAAATGTTTACCAAAGCTGTGCATGCTACAGGACTTTAAGGGAAGGCCAAATAACGCAGAGTGGGCTCAGTAACCCTCATCCTTGGGGTTAAATGTGGGGGCTACTGAGGCAATATTTCGTATTTCTTACATCTGGGATCCTTCCACTTTGTTCCAAGACCATTGCTGCCATTCTAATGCAAGTTCTCATCATCTCTGGGCTAGACTCTGGCAAAGGCTCTAAACCAGTGTTCCTTCTTCCCCAGCCCTCTGTACCAGACAGTAGTGTATTCAGCTATAACAGGAATCCCTACCATAGTGGTTTAAACAAGTAGGGATTTATTATTCACAGGTAACAAAAAGTCTGGATATAGACTAACCAGAGCTTATATAAATAGCTCAAGGGTGTGATCTGAAAACCAAGCTCCTTCTATCTGCCTGCTCTATATATCTTTAGCATGAAACCTTCATCCTCGTGGTTGCAAGATGTCTGCTGTACCTCCAGGCATTATATCCTTTTCCCAGATTTAAAAAAAAAATGTAGAATAAAGAAACATACCTTTTCATCGGTAAAACAATAGCCTTCCCTGAGACTACTGATGTCCACTCAGTAGACTTCCAAATTATATCTCATTAACCACTCATTAACCCTCCCAAGGGCTTCCCTATGCCAAGGGAACCAGTGAGTTTGCGTTTTTGACTGAATACATTGAAGCCTTCAAAGAAAATACAGGGTTTTGTTAGTAAAAAAAAAAAATGATGTCTAGAATCATCAGCTACATCCCTTTTAACATAATCCTTGCTTCTAATCTTTCAGTGGTTTTCCATTGCTCTTAAGAGCAAATCTGAAAGACTTAATGTTGCTGTTATGGACTGATCATGTCCCACCAGGCCCCCAAATTCATGTGCTCATATGACTAAAAGATAAACTAAGGCGTATTAAAAATTTTAAGAGTTTATTTGAGTAAAACTCAATTTGAATTGGGCAGCAGCCAATCTAGCAGACCGATAGGAGCTCTAAGAAGCTGTACAAAATGAGAGAATTTTACAGCCCAAAGGGAGTAGGACCAAGGAAATTATACTAGGTAAAAAAGTGTGTTGGTTATTTAAGATTACTTTACTTTAGGGGATGACAAGGGTCTCTCATGTAGATTGTCTAATTAGTGCTGATTAGGCAATTTCTGACTGACTGGTTCAAGATTCCATTTCTAGGAGAGATGAAACTGTAATTAAGTCTCAGTTTGACGACATGGGGTTTAGTACAAGCAACTCCACTTGGAGCCTGTTATTTTTTAATATCCCCGTGGGCCTTAGAAAGCATCACTACAAACAAGGCTAGTAGAGGTGGAATCCCAGTGGAGCTATTTCAAATCCTGAAAGATGATGCTGTGAAAGTGCTGCACTCAATATGCCAGCAAATTTGGAAAACTCAGCAGTGGCCACAGCACTGGAAAAAGTCAGTTTTCATTCCAATCCCAAAGAAAGACAATGCCAAAGAATGCTCAAACTACCAAACAATTGCACNCAGTGTAGGAGACACAGGAAATGCAGTTTCTACCCTTGGGTCAGGAAGATCCCCTCGAGGAGGAAGTGGTAAACTCCAGACTTCTTACCTGTATAATCCCATGGACAGAGGAGCCTGATGGGCTGCAGAAACTGGGGTCACAAAGAGATAGACAAGATTGAGCAACATAGCACAGCACACAAGTGAAAGAAGCCAATCTGAAAAGACTACGTATTGTAGAACTCCAACTACATGCAGAGAAGGAAATGCTGAGGCTATAAAAGGCCAATGGTTGCTGGGTTGGAGAGAGGGGGAGGTATAATAGACAGAGCACAGCGGATTTGTAGAGCAGTGAAAATACTCTGTATAGCACCATCATGGTGGATTCATGTCCTTATATATTANTGAGGCTATAAAAGGCCAATGGTTGCTGGGTTGGAGAGAGGGGGAGGTATAATAGACAGAGCACAGCGGATTTGTAGAGCAGTGAAAATACTCTGTATAGCACCATCATGGTGGATTCATGTCCTTATATATTAAACTCATAGACTGAACAATATCGCAAGAACTCTGATGTAGACAACGGGCTTTGGGTGATTAGGATGTGTCTCTGTAGCTTCATGGATTGTCGTAAAAGTACCACTCTGTTGTGGGGTGTTTATAATGGAGGTGACCATGCATGAGAAGGGCACAAAGCAAATGGGAAATCTCTGTACTATCCCTTCAGTATTGCTGTTAATTTTAAACTGCTCTGAAAAACTCTTAATAACAAATTCAACGTAAAATATAAATAATAATTCAGCCATTTCCCCAGAAACAGATGTACTCCTGGCTTTAGAGTGATGTACCATCAACATCAGGCTTCCATGGTGGCTCAGACAGTAAAGTGTCTACCTACAATGTGGGAGACCCAGGTTAGATCTTTGTGTCAGGAAGATCCTCTGGAGAAGGAAATGGCACCCCACTCCAGTATTCTTGCCTGGAGAATCCCATGGATGGAGGAGCCTGGTAGGCTACAGTCTATGGGGTCGCAAAGAGTTGGACATGACTGAGCGACTTCACTTTCACTTTACCATCAACATCAATGGTTTTTCATGCTCAAGTACACTGCAGTTCTCAATGGAAATAAGTTAACTGGTTTATCTTTATTATTAATAGAAAAAAATATTTTTAGGTAAAATCTTTAAAATGATTTTTTACAATGAATTATTTTATAAATTGCCTGCAAACTAGAAATGAAAAAAGAGCTGAATCAGAAACATAATAAGACCTTGGAAAATAAAAAGAAACTACTGGGAAAGGGGAATATAGGAAAGAATATAAGAGCTTTCTGGTTTCTGTTTTTATTCATTTTGTTTGCTAACTGTAGAAATATAATTTTCAAAAAGATAAATATAAAATGAAAACATGTCAATGACTATTTAGTTTAGTACCTAATAAAGGAACTAATAAGATGTTAAAGCTGATCCAAAATTGTTTTATTTTGATAAACTGGCATATAAAGGCAAGTTAACAAAGGAATGTTTGGATAGGTTTGTTACATTAGACAAAAAAAAGATTACTGTCTAACGGGGCCAAATCCTGAAGCATTTGAGGTCATTTATTTCATTGGACAGATCGTATATGCATCTTTCCTTAAAAAAAAAAAAATCTATGAGTCAATTTTGCTGTTCAGTCACTGAATTGTGCAACCCTAAGCACTGCAGCACACCAGGCTTTCCTGTCCTTCCCTGTCTCACAGAGTTTGCACATATTCACGTCCTTTGAGTTGGTGATGCTGTCTAACCATCTCATCCTATGCTTCCCTCTTCTCCTCCTGCCTTCAATCTTTCCCAGCATCAGGGTCTTTTCCAGTCAGTCAGCTCTTCGAATCAGGTGGCCAAAGTATTGGAGTGTAGCTTCAGTATCAGTCCTTCCGATAAATATTCAGGGTTGATTTCCTTTTAGGATTGACTGATTTTATCTCCTTGATGTCCAAGGGACTCTCAGGAGTCTTCTCCAACACCACAATTAGAAAGCATCAATTTTGCCCTTAAAATGTCAGACATTGCCTAGCCAATTGCAAGCGGATCCAAGAACAACAATGAAAGGACACACAGTAATGTGTTGCATTTGTATATTTCTAAGTTTCAAATAATTTTTTCTGACAGTACTATCACTATGTTACATGCANATTCAGGGTTGATTTCCTTTTAGGATTGACTGATTTTATCTCCTTGATGTCCAAGGGACTCTCAGGAGTCTTTTCCAACACCACAATTAGAAAGCATCAATTTTGCCCTTAAAATGTCAGACATTGCCTAGCCAATTGCAAGCAGATCCAAGGACAACAATGAAAGGACACACAGTAATGTGTTGCATTTGTATATTTCTAAGTTTCAAATAATTTTTTCTGACAGTAATATCACTATGTTACATGGATGCTTTTTTTCAAAAGGAAAATCCACACACATTTAACCAGATGGTTTTACTAACAACAGAGCAATAACATTTCTTATCAGTATGAAAATCTTATTATGATGTACTGTACATATGGAATATCATTATTCCTAAAACTCTCATTTTTTTTCTTGAGAATGCTAGGCTGCACAGTTTATCTGAAAATCAAATTAACTTTATGAGTAGCACTCTTGCAATCACATTTTGCTTGTAATCAAAAGATGTTCTCAACAAAACCAGAGAAAAATGCTACACATTTCAGAGTGAGTAATAATCACAGTTAAGCTAGAATTTATGCCTTAATTGTTGTCTCATGCACCTAAATAGGTAACCTAAGACTGTCTCCCTATCTTATAAATGAAGATATATCAAAGTGCAATGTGGGAGACCTGGGTTCGATCCCCAGATTGGGAAGATCCCCTGGAGAAGGAAATGGCAATTCACTCCAGTATTCGTGCCTGGAGAATCTGATGGACGAAGAAGCCTGGCAGGCTACATCCATGGGTAGCAAAGAGCTGGGCACACAACTGAGCGACTAACACACATATCAAAATTAAGATACCTTTGGTCATTAATGATTTTGAAATGGCAAGATATAGCATCATGAGAAATGACTAGTACATCTGAGAATGATAAACTTCTCTGTTATTATAGTCACATAGTAGAAATATTAGTTGGACAGATTTAATTCTAGTTCTACTATATGAAGGCCAAATAAGAGATTGATTAACTTTTAGTTGTAGTGATAAGCCTGTTAGAAGTGTTACTCTTTTGTTGTTTTAATTTTTGCTTCCTCATGAGACCAGATTAACACAAATGAACATTAGTCAGAGTCATATTTGAGAGGAAGACTCCCCAGTAGTAGTTTATATATTTTATTACTGGGCACAAGAAAAATGAAAACTCCAATTTTGAGAGGATGCATCTGGTATACCTAATAAAACTTTGTAGTGATGCATGTTTTTACCTATGTTGATTCCAGACTTCCTGGTTGGCTGGAAGTTGCATGAAAACTTAAATATAAACACCATCTATGAATATTGATCAGAAGATGAAAAAAAAGTTCGAACTTCTAGGTTTTCTATTACCATCATGAAATATATACCTATTGGTAGGTTTGGACTCCTTCCTCAAAAACCCAATTAGGATAATTCCCACCCCCTTGAAAGACCTGGAACCATTCATCATTAGTTGAGGCACACATGTCAGTAATTCTCAGATAAAGCACAAGTTCCAAGGCTTCAACTGTGAGAATATGGTGCCAAGTATAGGCCTCAAATAGGCTGCCAAATACAGGTCTCAAAGGGCTTCCCAAGTGACTCAGTGGTAAAAGAATCCACCTGCAAAGCAGGAGATGTGGGTTCAATCCTTGGGTCAGGAAGATCCCCCAGGGGAAGAAATGGCAACCCCACTCCAGCATTTTTGCCTGAAGAATCCCATGGACAGAAGAGCCTGGAAGACTACAGTCCATGGGGTCACAAAGAGTGGATCATGACCGAGCATCTGAGAACGCACACATAGGCCTCAAAATGGGCACTGGTATAAGAAGGAATAGTCATTTTGGGAGTCCTTGTGCCTGCTGTTTGGAATATGCTCTCCCAATTAATAATGAGATTCAGCCCAACAAAATTGATTGCCACAAACTTGGGGGTTCAGGCATTGTGTATAAAGAGGCAAATGAATGTTTTTGACTCTGCATTTGAAATCTTCTTGGTTGATTTCTTCATCAATATATTCCAGGCACCTAGACCAACTACTTAGCTACTCATAAAATCATTACTGAGTGAGTGCAGGAATGAATCAATGAAAAATGCAAGACTTATGAAACAAGAAAATCCAGTTTAAAAGATCTCTGCGCTGACTGTCATCTATGAGTTGATAAGCACACACACATAAAGCAAGATAGAAAAATCAGTATTTGTTGGAGTTAAAGGAGAAGACTTCATGAAGAAGACATGATTTGCATGGACTTTGATTAGGTGGCAGAAATGATGAGGCAGAGAAACGGAAGCCCTTTAGTATGAGCAGCTCTACAGTACACACTCATCTTACTCACTTTAGTGAGCTTCTTAATTAGATAAAACTCAGCTATTATTATATCAGAAAGTCAATGAGAAGCCTTTATTTGAAGATGCCCACTTTGTTTTCACTTAAATACTAGTCACTGTTATTTCTCATTACATTTTTCTTATGAATTAGTTCAATTAAATATTGGTTAAATGCCTACAACAAAGGAGAGTTTGTGTTAAACCTAGAGATCCAAATAGAATGTTGTTCCATTCCCTGCACTTATGTGTCTTACAGACTCATGAAGATGACTGACAAGTGAGCAATATAAACACCAAAGAAGCTGTATCTCACAAAAGCCAAAGAGCTCTCATTACCTTCATGAGATCAGTTTCTCTGTGAGCTGATGTCCACTTTATTTCATTAAAGAGAGGATTTTTAATCAGTTGATGATATCTTGGTTTTGTCTCCTTTTCTGGATTTTCAGCTGATACTATTAATTCAGCTAATACTATTCAGCTGATGCTATTAATTCAATAAACTAGAATATGCAAGATACACAAAGAAAATTTTGAGTATTGAAGGACGTTCATCTACAGACTGGCCTCCTTTTAATAATCTCTTCATCTTTCAGTAGTGGCACTCAAGAGACTTAGAAATCTCAACTCACCCAGTTCAAATATCTTTGATTAGGCAAGGCTACTAAATTATAATTACTCTGTTGTTCCGTTGCTAAGTCGTGTCTGCCTCTGGATCCCGTGAACAGCAATACACCTTCACTAACTCCACGAGTTTGCTCAAACTCATGTCCACTGAGTCAGTGATGCTTTCCAACCATCTCATCTTCTGTCATTCCCTTCTCTCCTTGCCTTCAATCTTCCCCAGCATCAACGTTTTCTCCAGGGTGGCCAAAGTATTCGAGCTTCAGCCTCAGTCTTTCCAATGAATATTCAGGGTTGATTTCTTTTAGGATTGACTGGTTTGATATCTTTTCTGTCTAAGGAGCTCTCAAGAATCTTCTCCAGCCCCACCGTTTGAAAGTACCAGTTCTTCAGTGCTCAGCCTTCTTAATGATCCAACTCTCACATCCATACATGACTACTGGAAAAACCATATGTTTAAATATGTTTAAAATATGTTTAAATGTGCTATAAATAAAGCTTTGACTTTACAGACCTTTGTTGGCAAAGTGATGTCTCTGCTTTTTAATATGCTGTCTAGGTTGGTCATAGCTTTTCTTCCAAGGAGCAAGCGTCTTAACTTCATGGCTGCAGTCACCTTCCACAGTGATTTTTATCTTGAGAGAGCCTAACTTTTCAAGGGCATTTTAAACTGCTGCTTTTTCATGTTCTTAGTTTTTTAGAGTCTAAGTAGCAATAAAATAGACTTAGATGTCTATTTCCTATGTTTCTTCTTTGATTAAATTTATTGTGGATTGGATATAATGAACGCAACACTTCTGGACCACAGCCGGCCTTCGATTTAAGCTAAGCATTGTTAGTAACGAAGCTCTCACTCAGAACTTCTCTGCTCCTTTAGAGAGACAGATGTGAGGCGTGGTCATGGACAACCTCCTTCCCCAGCCTCTGAAACAGTAGGCACTCTAACACTGCTTTCAGTTACCATCATTTATAGAGCAGTTCCTTCATACAAAACTCTTTGCATACGGTTTCTCTTTACTTCCCAAATAACCCTTAAAGTAAGAATTATCCCTATTACACTGTAGAGGTCATGAAATAGAGGCTTGCAGAGGTTAATTAACTTGCCCAAACCTCAGACACTAGTAAAAGGTAGAGCTGTCAGGTTTCTATCCCAAGTCCTTCATTCTCCTACACCCTGAATAGTACTGCCTCTTGAACCTGTGAGGGTTTGGGAACTAGCTCAGTCCATTTTTAGAGGCTTTTCTGAATAAACAGGGAGGCATAATTCTTGATTTTTTAATTCCTTTCCTAGACAAATTGAGCCTCATATACTTTGATGCAAGTAGTTACAAAGATCTTCTAGGTTTTCAGTTAGAAAATCAAGAAGGCTGGTTCAAATTCTATGCAGAAAGCGGTTTGCATAGATTCTTGCTTTCTCAGAGTGTCAGTTCAGAAGGATGTTAAAAATATTCACCTCTCAGATTCTCTTGCGGTGTAAACAGGAATATATGGGTAGAGCTTGGGGAAAACCTGTTGCTTTCCTGATGAAAGAGGAGAGCATCAGCTCTACTCCTCCCCTCCTCTCATTCTTTCCTCCTTCTGTCTAGAATACGGAGGTGATACCTGAAGCAGCAGCAGCTGTCTTGTGACTGAGCACCAAACTCTCCTAGTAAAGACTACAGAGCCAGAAGTTGGAAGGAAGTTCAGGTCTTATTTAATTACTTGAGCCCACGTCTGGAACTGCCTATTTCCAAGAGTAGAAAAGTCAACTCTTATTTGATTAAGAAGTTTTAGTAATGCTTATGTTGCCTTCATTTCCAAATTATATAGACTTTATTTTTACCTCAATATCTTTTATTGTTAGTCCTCAGACAGAGAAAAGTCAGCTAAAATAGGCTTTATCATAGTGACTCTTAGTTATAGCCTTTCCCTATGAGCAGGCATACCTGTGGATGCTTTCTCTTTAATGTTTCATAGGCAAGACTTTGAATAAATAAGTAGAATTCTTTTTTTATTCCAATTTTCCTCCCGTTTAGAATGGAATTAGTCAATCTTACATGTAGTCTACATCAAGGCCCCATGTGCAAATGAGTTAAAATATGTACAGTTATACAGAAGAAAGGAAACATTTGCATATAAAATATAATCATTAGTAATGCATTAATAGTTTGATCTTACTATTGCCTCTATTTAAAATTTGTCAAACATTGTTTAAATGTGCTATAAATAATTTTGATGAATTATGAATAAAACTCCTTCAGAACACAGCACACTTTATGAATGTAATCAGTGGATTTCTAAGATGCTAGAATTAAACAGAATTAAGGTCCATCTAGTCAAGGCAATGGTTTTTCCTGTGGTCATGTATGGATGTGAGAGTTGGATTATGAAGAAGGCTGAGTACCAAAGAATTGATGCTTTTGAACTGTGGTGTTGGAAAAGACTCTTGAGAGTCCCTTGGACTGCAAGGAGATCCAACCAGCTCATCCTAAAGGAGATCAGCCCTGGGTGTTCTTTGGAAGGAATGATGCTAAAGCTGAAACTCTAATACTTTGGCCACCTCATGAGAAGAGTTGACTCACTGGAAAAGACTCTGATGCTGGGAGGATTGGAGGCAAGAGGAGAAGGGGACGACAGAGGATGAGATGGCTGGGTGGCATCACCAACTCGATGGATGTGAGTTTGCGTGAACTCCGGGAGATGGTGATGGACAGGGAGGCCTAGCGTGCTGCAATTCTTGGGGTCGCAGAGTTGGACACGACTGAGCAACTGAACTGAACTGAACTGAGACAGGGGCTTCCAAGGTGGCTCAGTGGCAAAAAATCCACCTGCCGATGCAGGAGACAAAGGAGACTCAGGTTCAATCCCTGGGTCGGGAAGATCCCCTGGAGAAGGGATGGCAACTCACTCCAGTATTCTGGTCTGGAAACTCCCACGGACAGAGGAGCCTGGTGTGTTCCAGTCCATAGGGTTGCAAAGAGTTGGACACGACTTAGTGATTGAACAACAGTGTCCTTAGTAGAAGAGATTAGTACATACAGAGACACCAGGGATGCCTGAATACAGAGGAAAAGCCATGTGAGGACACAGTGAGAAGGCANTCCATAGGGTTGCAAAGAGTTGGACACGACTTAGTGATTGAACAACAGTGTCCTTAGTAGAAGAGATTAGTACATACAGAGACACCAGGGATGCCTGAATACAGAGGAAAAGCCATGTGAGAACACAGTGAGAAGGCAGCCACCTGCAAACCAAGGAGAGAGGCAGCAGGAGAAACCAAACTGCCAACAACTCCATCTTGGAGGTGTTCCAGCTTCCATTTCTCCAGCAAAATAAATTTCTGCTGTTTAAGCCACCTAGTCTGTGCTATTTTGTTATGGTAGCCTGTGATATTATTATTTATAATAAGAAATATATATTTGGTTTTCCTCCCCTTAATGGCACAGAGCTCCTAAAACCCTTGGAATTTTCAAAGTGATGAGTGCAATAAAGGTGTCTTTTGTTATGTTAATGAGGTGATTTGGGGAAGGCTCAGAGGTAACCTAAGTATCTGAACCAAGAGGAGAGAGGGGTTGGAGATTGAGCTCCTTCACCAAAGGCCGATGATTTATTCAATCTTGCCTTTGTAATGAAGCCTCCATTAAAACCCAAAAGAACCGAGTTCAGAGAGCTTCTTGATTGGTCAACATGTGGAGATGCAGTGACTTTCTCTCANAAAACCCTTGGAATTTTCAAAGTGATGAGTGCAATAAAGGTGTCTTTTGTTATGTTAATGAGGTGATTTGGGGAAGGCTCCGAGGTAACCTAAGTATCTGGGCTAGTTGCCAGGGGAACCAACCAAGAGGAGAGAGGGGTTGGAGATTGAGCTCCTTCACCAAAGGCCGATGATTTATTCAGTCTTGCCTTTGTAATGAAGCCTCCATTAAAACCCAAAAGAACCGAGTTCAGACAGCTTCTTGATTGGTCAACATGTGGAGATGCAGTGACTTTCTGTGACAGAGCTTGGAAGCTCCTTACCCCTTCCCACACACCTTGATCCAAGCATCTCTTCCATCTGAGTGTTCTTCAGTTATATCCTTTCGTGCTGCTGCTGCTGCTAAGTCGCTTCAGTCATGTCCAACTCTGTGCAGCCCTATAGATGGCAGCCCACCAGGCTCCCCTAACCCTGGGATTCCAGGCAAGAACACTGGAGTGGGTTGCCATTTCCTTCTCCAATGCATGAAAGTGAAAAGTGAAAGTGAAACTGATCAGTTGTGTCTAACTCTTAGAGACCCCATGGACTGCAGCCTACCAGGCTCCTCCGTCCATGGGATTTTCCAGGCAAGAGTACTGGAGTGGGTTGCCATTGCCTTCTCCACATCCTTTCATAGTAAGCCAGTAATCGCTCAGTCGTGTCTGACTCTTTGCAACCCCATGGACTGTAGCCTACCAGGCTCCTCCCTCCATGGGATTCTCCAGGCAAGATTACTGGAGTGGGTTGCCATTTCCTTCTCCAGGGGATCTTCCCGACCCAGGGATCGAACCCGGGTCTCCAGCATTCCAGGCAGATGCTTTAACCTCTGAGCCACCAGGGAATCCCAGCCAGTAATCTCGTAAGTAAAATATTTCTTAGTGTTCTATAATTGATTCTAGCAAATTAATCAAACCTAAGAGTGGTGTGTATGGAGGGTGCACCTTGTAGGACTAAGCTCTTAACCTGTGGGATCTGAGCCTATCTCCAGGCAGATGGTGTCAACATTGAGCTAATTGTTTCACAGTATAGAAAAAAACAAAACCAAACCCACAGATCTTTAGAGAAGGGAATGGCAACCCACTCCAGTATTCCTGCCTAGGAAATCCCACAGACAGAGGAGACTGTCAGGCTGAGCTGGACATGAGTTAGCGACTAAACAATAAGAGAAACAATCAAAGCAAAACTCACAAATCCTAGGCCCTAACAAACTAAGATAGTTGCTTAAAAGAGCTGAGCATGATCTGGATCACCACTAACCTTGGGCTCCCTTACTGTCTACCTTCCAGACAAGCTGGCCTTCAGTAGTTACTAGAACAGGTGAGCCCTGCTCCAGGCTCTGGACCTCTGCACACACTGTTCCTTTTCCCTAGAGCTCTGTTCCCCTGCCTTTTACATGACCAACCTCTTGTCCCACAGGTCTCCGCTAACATTTCACTTCCCTGAACAGCCCATGTGACAGAGGTGGCTTCCCGATGTTCTCCATCTCAGGCCATGATGTGTTTCATAAATCTTATGTAAAGTATTATTACGATTTATAATAATTTTTTTGTTTACTTTTGCATGTTCTTTAAGTAGAGGATCTCAAGCTCCATCAGGGTGGGAAGATGTCTAGTTCCTACTTGTGTCCCTGTGGCCTGCCTGCTGCTGCTGCTGCTAAGTCGCTTCAATCGTGTCTGACTCTGTGCAACCCCATAGACGGCAGCCCACCAGGCTCCCCCGTCTCTGGGATTAGCACATCCTATATCTTCCATAAATAATTTCTGAAAGAGTGAATAGGATGTAAGTTATCTGGAATTATCTGGTTGGTTAAATTTATTTTTAACTATGTGTGGAATGATAGGAGGAAGAGCAAGCCTGGCCTTCCTGGATGGAGGATGGGTAGCAGTTGTATACAATCACCACTCACAAATATGCTCCCGGGGTTTTGAAGGGAGTGGCACTCTCCTGCTTCCTTTAAGTCATTTAAGACCTTTCATGACCTTGCTGGCATGGAATGAAGATGATCTTCCAAACAGGTTGTTTGTTAGTGGTTCTAGTAACAGTTTGGTAAAGGAGGTTAGAGGTAATCCCATGGCCTAAATTGGTCAGAATCTCCTCAACTGCAGTGTACTCTCTTTCAACTCTGTGCCAAACTCAATCTAGTTCATTAAATGAAGACATATAAGCGTGTTCCCTTTCAAACAATTGAGCAACAAAAAACAAAACCCAAGCTATTTTAAAAGGTTTGTAGAAGGGAAGGTTACTCCAATCATCCCATATCACAAAGGCTGAACATCACAAAAGACTGTAAAATGGAAATTGGAACCTACTCCAAGTCTCTAAAACTGAGCCAGAAGTAAAAAGAGTCTGTTACAGTCTCTGCATTTAAGGTGAAATCTTAAGATGCAGAGCAGCAATTACCTTGACACACCTGGCCATAAATCTCCTTGTCTGCAAATTCATACCTAAAAGATTGTTGGAACAATGCAATATTATTTCAAAACATCCAAGGTTATGCAAAAGCAGTGAGACCAGCTAATTAAAAACAAAGATATAATAAGAGTTCTTGGAGTTCCATTAATAAAATTTACCTCAAAAGGTATTCTGTACCAAAGGTTTCTGGGCCTCTGAACATGTTGAAAAGGAGCAAAAATATTATGCTTGCATGTTTTTGCTAAATGAATAAAGTGTGGACTAATCCACATTAGAACTGGCTAAAGTGAAAGTGACTGAAGTCGCTCAGTCGTGTCCGACTCTTTGCAACCCGTGGACTGCAGCCCACCAAGATCCTCCGTCCATGGGATTCTCCAGGCAAGAATACTGGAGTGGGTTGCCATTTCCTTCTCCAGAGTTGGGTAATCCTCTCAATAATTAGATCAGGACTTTACCTCTAAAGGACTTCCCTGGTGGCACAGATAGTAAGGAATCTGATTGCAATGCAGGAGACTTGGGTTTGATTCCTGGGTCAGGATGACCTGCTGGAGAAAAGAATGGTAACTCACTCCAGTACTCCTGTCTGGAGAATTCCATGGACAGAGGAGCCTGGCAGGTTATAGTCCATGGGATCATAAAGAGTCAGACATGACTGAGCAACTAACATTTTACCTTTAAAAGAAATCCAAACATTAGCTTTCCCCTTTTCTCATTTTATAAACACAGGTGAACCTTATTTTAAAATACATTGTGCTCCTGGAAGAATGCATGCAAACAATATTTTTGGAACTAGAACCATATAATATTAAAAGATTCCAACTATTTTAGGGCTCCTCATTATGAATTTTTTTAAAAAATTAGTAAATGTGTTTATAATGAAAATATTCACTTTCTAATTCTTCTATCTTTGTAAAAGCAGATTTTAGAGGCTCACATTTGTATGTCTTGTGGAGTAAAAACAGGATTATACACCATGGTCAAATAGGATTTATCCTAGGAAAGCAAGATTGGCTTAGCCTTCAAAAGTAAATTAATGTAATATGTCACATTAATAGAATAAAGGCCAAACCCTACAGGGTCATCATAACAGATGCAGAAAAAGCAGTTAATAAAATTCAAGCCCACTTGATGATAAAAACACTCAACAAACTAGGAATAGAAGGAAATAACTTCAACCTGATATAAAATATTTATTAAAACAAAAACAAAAACCCACAGCTAACATCTAATCAGTGGTGAAAGACTGGCTATTTCCCCCTAAGATGAGAAGCAAGACGATGATGTCTGCTGTCCTCATTTCTGTTTAACACTGCACAGGACATTCTAGCCAGGCAATTAGGCAACAATAAGAAATAGAAGGCATTCAGATTGGAACACAGAAAATGAAATAAAGAAAAGAATTTCATTTACAATAGCGTCAGAAAGAATAAATACTTGGTACTAATTTTAATAAAAGAAGTAAAAGGCATTCACACTAGAAAAAAAGAAAGAAAGAAACTACAAAACAGCATTGAAAGAAATTAAAGAAAATCTACGTAAATGGAAAGATATCTCATGTTCATGGTTTGCAAAAATCCATGCCAAAATCACAGCTGACTTCTTTGCAGAAATTAACAACTGATTCTAAAATTCATGTGAAAATTTAAGAGACCAGAAAAGCCAAAACAATCTTGAAAAAGAACAAAGTTTGAAGACACATTTCTCCATTTCAAAACTCACTACAACAGTGTTCAAGACAGCATGGACTGGCATTATGACAAGCATATGTGTCAATAGAATAAAATTGAGAGTCCAGAAATAAACTCTTATATTTACTGCAAACTGACCTTTGACTAGGATGCAAAACTATTCAGTGGGAAAGAACAGTCTTTTCAACAAATGGTGCAAGGCCGCTGGATATCCATATGCAAAAGAATGAATTTGAGTTCCCTATCTCACATAATACAAAAATTAACTCAAAATCAAAGACCTAAATGTAAGAGTCAAAACTCTACAACCCTTCAGAGAAAACATAGGAGTCTTTGTGACATTGGAATAGGCAATGGTTTCTCAGATATGACACCCAAACACAATCAACAAAAGAAAAAATTAATACATGGGACTTAATCAAAATTCAAAATTTTCATGCTTCAAAGGACATCATCAAAAAAAACAAAAAGAAAACTCACAGGATAGGAGAAAATATTTATAAGTCATATCTAACAGGGGACTTGATTCTAGAATGTATGAAGAGCCCATGCATGTATGCGTGCTAAGCTGCTTCAGTCGTATCTGACTCTTTGTGACCCTATGGACTGTAGCCTGCCAGGCTCCTCTGTCCATGCAATTCTCCAGGAAAGAATATTGGAGGGGGTTGCCATGCTCTCCTCCAGGGGATCTTCTGGACCCAGTGATTGAACCCACACCCCCTGCAGCTCCTCCATTGCAGGCAGATTCTTTACTGCTGAGCCACTGGGGAAGCCCATAAAAAACACAATGGAGTATTACTCAGCCCTTAAAAAGAATAAGTTTGACTCAGTTCTAATGAGATGGATGAAACTGGAGCCGATTATACAGAGTGAAGTAAGCCAGAAAGAAAAACACCAATACAGTATACTGACACATATATATGGAATTTAGGAAGATAGTAATGATGACCCTGTAAGTGAGACAACATAGGAGACACAAAAGTATAGAACGGACTTTTGACATCTGGGGGAGAGGGAGAGGGTGGGATGATTTGGGAGAATGACACTGAAACATGTATACTATCATATAAGAAATGA